>JABUQX010083387.1:7500-19210 GCA_015478945.1 Trachelipus rathkii | reverse complement strand
CAAAAAATGTTTCATAACCATACCTAACCATCATAATACCTAACGAGTAAATACGAATAAAGTAAAGTTTTTAGACTAATCTCTTTTTAGACTCCGCCTCCTTTCAGAAAATACCAACTCTAAACATGAAAAATGATTTTACGCTTTAACTATTTGCATAAAGTGAGGCAATACTTATTATATTTGACCCATCTGGCAGGAATACAAGCATGTAGCAGTTCGGCCATTCGGTTTACGATTAAATATAAATGACACATCGTTGGAAATAACGAAACTCCTCGTGAAGATATCAACAACAAACGCGTAGAGATGTAGGGAGATGTCACCGTATCAACACAGCGAAAAAACTATCCTACTGAAGAAAATAGTGTATAAACATCCCATTAAATGTAATGAGAATCTTTCTTTCAACCAATCAGAAGAAAGAACAAGAATACAACGTACGAATGAAACCATATCAGTTCAAAAGGGTATATATTCTCGTTCGACAAACAACAACAACAACAACAACAACAACAACAACAACAACAACAACAACAACAACAACAACAACAACAACAATAACATAGTACAAAGATAAGTTCTTTGGATACTAACCAACGAATATAGGCTAACGTAACATTGTTTTCACATTAATAAAGCTAACATAGCATTACCAGAACTAAGAATAATAATGTACAACGACGAATCTAACACAACTTAAGCACGAATAAACTGTTAACATTAAACAAAGTTCCACACTTAACACCTGTAAAGTAACTGACATTGCATACAAAAACGTAACCTATTCATACTTTTACCAAACATATCTCTAACATATAAACGTTAATTTTACATTGACACAGTAATATTTAACAAGAATTTATCATAACCTTGTTTAAGTTATCATACAGAGCAGTGAAAGTATGCTAACGTAACAAAGCTTCCACATTAATAAAGCTAACATAACATAACCTGAACTAAGAATATAATGTACAATGACAAACCCAACACACCATACGCACGAATAAACCACTAACATTAACAAACTTTCCGCCCTTAACAACAGTAAAGTACAAACACTTCGTCCAAAACGTAACCTATTCACACTTTTCAAGCATATCTCTGACATATCAATGTTAATTTTACATTAACATCGTAATATTTAACAAAAGTTTAGCGTAACCCTGTCTAATCATCATACTGACAAAGAATATAAGCCGGGGACGTAACAAAATGTTTTACATCAAACTCGTAACATTAACAAAAAATGTCATGTGCATAACCTCGTCTAAATATTCATAATCCCCAGCGAATGTTAATCCGCAAAACATAACAAAATTTTAACCAAACATTAACAAAAAAATAACAAAATTTATCCTGACTTAACATAAAAATAAGTTCTTTGAGTAAAATATTCACAGTAAAACGTAATAATTACTGATTTTAAAGCAGTAAATCATTAAATCAGTAAATCAAACCCCCCATCCCTGCAGTCCCCTACCGGTCCACACCTGCCTGCTGATCTATTGATCTATTGATCCAAGTCATATTTCAAGTATCATTTTGGACAAACATAACATAAAAATATGTTCTTTATATACTAACCTACGAATATATGCTTAACCAACAAAGTTTTAGCATCAATAAAGCTAACAAATCATAACCGCGACTAGGAATATAATGTACAAATGCAAACTTAACATACCTAGCGTATGAATAATCAGCTAACATCCTGAAAATTCCCCCAACTGATCAAGGTAAACTAGCTAACAGGTCATACAAATAATCTATATGTTCCCACTTTTTCGAGCATATTAGCAACAGGTAAAGTCGTATTATCTAACAAAATCCCTTAACAAAATGTGACCAATCTATCAAAGATTGCCACCATCTTGAACTATTGAATAAAAAAAAAAAAAAGGACACTATCTTCATCAAAGTGTCATTCGTTTTCAAGTATAACATCATTTGACCTATGAATAAACGTAGACATTAGCAAAAGGCTAGGGCAAACCTAACATTACCCAACAAAAACTTAACCTAGGCTCACGTTTTCTAACACATCATCGTCAGTTAACACAGTAATATCTTACAAAAACTCATCATTTCTCCTTCGGAGGGGTAAAGCCCGCTTATTCCACATTGTCATAGTAATATTTAACAAACTTTTATCATATCAATAAAAAATTTTAATTTACCAAGAGAATCTTAAACAAAAAAATAACCTTCCGAGAGAAAAACCCAGGGATGCGCCCCCTGAAAGGGTGCTACATCTGCGAGGGGTATCACCCGGAAGGGGTGTAAGCGTGGCTTTACCCCTCCGAAGGAGGGGTAAGGCCTCAGCCCTTCGGGCTGAAGCCCAAAGCCCGCTTACACCCTTTCGGTGATCCCCCATCGCAGGATTCACACCCTTTTCAAGGGGCGCATCCCCCTGGGTTTTCTCTCGGAAGGTAATGTGTTGCTTTAGATACTCTTGGTTAATGAAAACTGTTTATTCGTAAGTTAAGTACGTTATGTTAAATATTACTATGACAATGTGGAAATAACACTGATTTGTTAGAGAAATGATGAGTTTTTGTAAGATATTACTGTGTTAACTGACGATGATGTGTTAGAAACGTGAGCCTAGGTTAAGTTTTTGTTGAATAATGTTAGGTTTGCTCTAGACTTTTGCTAATGTCTACGTTTATTCCTAGGTCAAATGATGTTATACTCGAAACGAGTGACACTTTGATGAAGATAGTGTCAATTCATAGTTCAAGATGGTTGCATCTTTGGATAGATTCGTCACTTTGTTAAGGGATTTTGTTAGATAATACGACTTTACCTGTTGCTAATATGCTCGAAAAGTGGGAACATATCGAGTATTGTATGACCTGTTAGTTAGTTTACCTTGATCAGTTGGGAATTTTTCAGGATGTTAGCTGATTATTCATACGCTAGGTATGTTAGTTTGCATTTGCTACATTATTATTCCTAGTTCAGGTTATGATATGTTACCTTTATTGATGCTAAAACTTTGTTGGTTAAGCATATATCGTAGGTTAGTATATAAGAACATGAATTTTTATGTTATGTTTGCTCCAAAATGATACTTGAAATATGCCTTATCAATAGCTCAATAGATCACAGGCAGGTGGGACGGGTAGGGGACTGCCAGGGATGTGGTGGTTGATTCTACTGATTTTTACTGATTTACTTGCTTTAAAATCAGTAAATTATTACGTTTTACTGTGATTATTTTACTCAAAGAACTTATTTTTATGTTACTGTTAGGATAAAATTTGTTTATTGTTTTGTTAATGTTTGGTTAAAACTTGTTATTGTTTGCGATTATTCGCTGGGGGATTATGATATTAAGACGAGCGTTATGATGAATTTTTGTTAAATGTTACGGTGTTAATGTAAAAATAACATTGTTTACGTTAGCATTATATTCCTTGTCAGTATGATGATTAGACAGGTTTTATGCTAAACTTTTGTTAAATATTACGATGTTAATGTAAAATTAACATTGATTTGTTAAGAGATATGCTTGAAAAAATGTGAATAGTTACGTTTTGGACGAAGTGTTATGTACTTTACTGTTGTTTAAGGGCGAAAGTTTTTTAATGTTAGTGGTTTATTCCGTGCGCTTATGGTGTGTTGGGCCTTTGGTCATTGCTACATTATATTCTGTAGTTCAGGTTATGTTATGTTAGCATAATTAATATGGAAACTTTGTTACGCTAGCATACTTTCACTGCTCTGTATGATAATTAAACAAGGTTATGATAAATTCTTGCTAAATATTACGTGTCAATGTAAAAATTAACGTTAATTTATGTTGGAGATATGTTTTGCGTAAAAGTATGAAATAGGTTTACGTTTGTCATGCAATGTCAGTTACTATTACAGGTGTTAAGTGTGGAACTTTTGGTTAATGTTAACAGTTTTATGTCGTGCTTAATTGGTTAGATCGTCGTGGCTACATTATTTTCTTAGCTCTGGTAATGTTTGTTAGCTTTATTAATGTGCAAACAATGTTACGTAGCATAAATATTTCATTGGTTAGTATCCAAAGAACTTATCTTTGTACTATGTTATTGTTGTTGTTGTTGTTGTTGTTGTTGTTGTTGTTGTTGTTGTTGTTGTTGTTGTTGTTGTCGAACGAGAATATATTTCTTTTGAAACTGATATGGTTCGATTCGTACGTTGTATTCTTGTTTACTTTCTTCTGATTGGGTGAAAGAAAGAATCTCATTACATTTAAGGGATGTTTATACACTATTTTCTTCAGTAGGATAGTTTTTCGCTGTGTTGATACGTTGACATCTCCCTGCATCTCTACGTTTGTTGTTGATATCTTCATGAGGAGTTTCGTTATTCCCAACGATGTGTCATTTATATTTAATCGTAAAACCGAATGGCGACTGCTACATGCTTGTTATTCTTGCCAGAGGTCAAATATAAAAGTATTGCCATCACTTTATGCAAATGAGTTAAGCGTAATATTCATTTTTTCATGTTATGAGAGTTGGTATTATTCTAAAGTTGAGGCGGAGTCTAAAAAGAGAATAAGTTCTAAAAACTTTACTTTGTTTGTCTTTACCCTTTAGGTATTATGATGGTTAGGATGGTTATGACACACATTTTTTGATAAATGTTACTGTGTCAATGTAAGATTAACGTTAATATGTTAGAGAAATGCTTGAAAAAGTAAGAAATAGGTTACGTTTTGTTTGTAAAGTTAGTTACTTTACTGCCGGTTTAAGTGTGGAACTTTGTTAATGTTAACAGTTTTTAACGGCCGTAAGATGTGTTAGCTTTGTCGTTGTACATTATTTTTCCTAGTTCATATGATGCCTATGTTAGCGTTATATGTTGAAAACATTGTTATGTTAGCATATATTCACTGACTAGTATATAAAGAACCCAGGTGGACTTTGTTAATGTTAACAGTTTATTCGTATGTAAGCTGTGTTAGGTTGTCTTTGTACATTATTTTCTTAGTTCATGTTACGCTATGTTAGCTTTATTGATGTTGAAACTTTATTACGTTAGAGTATATTTGTTGATCAGTATAATTAACCAATGTTGTGATAAATGTTAGTTAAATGTTACTGTGTCAGTGTAAGATTAAACGTTAATATGTTAGAGATATGCTTGAAAAAAGTAAGAATAGGTTACGTTTTGCATACCATGTTAGTTGCTTTATTGGTTTTGAGAGTGTGAAACTTTGCTAATGTTAACAGTGTTATTTGTGTGTAGTTGTGGATAGGTTGTGTCTTTGTGCATTTTTCTTAGTTCTGTTACGGCTATGTGAGCTTTATTGATTGTGGAAACTTTGTTACGTTAGCATACTGTTTCGCTGCTCTGTTTGATAATTAACCAATGTTGTGGAGAAATTTTAGTTAAATGTTACTTTGTTGGTGTAAGATTAACGTTAATATGTTAGAGTTATGCTTGAAAAAGTAAGATTAGGTTTCGTTTTGCATACCATGTTAGTTGCTTTACTGGTGTTAGGTGTGGAACTTTGTTAATGCTTGACTGCTATTCTGCTTAGATGTGTTATGTTTGTCTTTGGGCATTATTTTCTTAGTTCAGTTGATTGGTATGTTAAGCTTTATTAATGTGGAAACTTTATTATGTTAGCCATACTTTCGCTGGGTCTGTATGATAATTAACCAATGTTTTGATAAATTTTTGCTAAATGTTACTGTTGTTAGTGTAAGATTAACGTTGTAAATATGTTAGAGTTATGCTTGGAAAAAGTAAGAATAGGTTACGTTTGCATACCCTGTTAGTTGCTTTACTGGTGTAAGTGTGGAAACTTTGTTAATGTTGACTGCTTATTCCTGCTTAAGATGTGTTATGTTTGTCTTTGGGCCTATTATTTTTCTTAGTTCAGTTGAATGGTCAATGTTAGCGTTTATTAATGTGGGAAACTTTATTTATGTTGCATACTTTGCTGGTCTGTATGATAATGACACAAGGTTATAAGTAAATTTTAGTTTAGCTTAAATATTACATGTTTAGTGTAAATTAAACATTGTTATGTTAGAGATATGCTGGACAAAGTGTGAATAAGGTTACGTTTTTGTTTGCTATGTTAGTTACTTTACTCCTCTCCCATACGGGTGAAACTTGTTAATGTTGACCGGTTTATTCCTGTTTGAAGATGAGTTAGCTTTGTCGTTGTACATTATTTTCTTAGTCAGATGATGCTAGATAAGCCTATTAATATGAAAACTTTGTTACGTCAACATATTTTGATTGATCTTTGTATAAAGAGCTTGATTATGTTATGTTATCCAAAATGATACTCAAAATGTGACTTGAATCAATAGATCAATAGATCAATAGATCAAGGATGGTCAGGAACGGTGACAGGAAGTAGCATAGCGTGTTTGATTTTAGGATTTACTGCTTTAGGCGTATGTAAAAACGGTTTACAATTTTAGTAAAAAATATGACCTTAATCCAATAGATCAATAGATATAGATGGTCAGGAGGGTGACAGGAAGGTAGATGGATGGTGGTTTGTCATTTAGTGATTTACTGCTTTAGGGTATGTAAAATGTTACAATTTTAGGAAAAAATGTGAACCTTAATCAATAGATTCAATTAGATCATAGATGGTCAGGAGGGAGGTTGGAGGCTGGTTGGATGGTGGTTTGATTTATGATTTACTGCTTTAGGGTAGTAAAAACGTAAAATTTGTAAGTTATAAACCATATTTTCGAAATCTACAGGACCAATAAACTAGATAAGGACCCAATATTGCATCTCATTACACAAATTATTAATAAATCGGCACAGCACCGTAGCCGGCACGGTGCAGCTGTCCCCTTCTACTCCTCCTTCCTCATTCCTTCTTCCACCTTTCCTCTATTCTTTCCTCCTTTATTCATCTTTCATCCTTCTTTCATTCCTCCTTTGGTTTTTTTTGCACTCTGTGCTCTTTTTTTCAGTCGGGACCCCCCTAATGGGGGTCCTAGCACCCCATACGGACTATATAACCCTCATAGTCGCGCCTCTTTGACTCGATAACCCTTGTCATCGACACCAACATTGTGTTAACGATGGTTATTAACTAAGCACCGCAGTGGCTCCAGCACCGGTGCCGGAGCCAACTCCTCAGATTCCCCTATCAAGTATTTCTAGAAATTCAACTCTGAATCCTCTCACCAAATTTCAGCCAATTACGAACACTTCGATTTTTTAAGGGGGGTGGGGTCCCCCTTCGGGGACCCACGGGGACGTAACCTCGTCTACGACGAGGTTACCTCCCCATCTAACACCCCTCCAAATTTTAACCCAATACGATAACCCTAACCCGTGTAGATATATATTGGACTCAGAAACTGGATGCGAAGAAGCAACCTCGGTGGAAAAAATAACAAAAAAAATAATAATAATAATAAATAATAATAATAATAATAATAATAATAATAATAATAATAATAATAATAATAATAATAATAAAAATCAGAAGCTGAGCCAGAGTCGGAGTCGGAGTCGGAGCCGGAGCCGGAGCCGGAGCCGGAGCGGGAGTCGGAGTCGGCGTCGGAGTCGGAGTCGGAGTCGGAGCACAAGACATCTCGAAATTATGATCACTACGTGATCATAATTTCTTCGACTTAATAATAATAAAAATAATAAATACAAACAAACACAAACAAACACAGACAAACATAGACAAACACAGACAAACATAGACAAAACCTTCGGTTTTGTCTGTTTGTCGAATTGATAGCCCTTCGGGCTATCAATCCTCCATATAAGCCTAATATATCTCTATTCATTTATATAGAAAAAACGGTGGCCTTTGGACTGGCCGACTTACTACTTATATATATATATATATATATATATATATATATATATAATATATACATGCCTAAATATATATGATATATATATATATATATATATATATTTTTTTTTTTTTTATATATTATATATATATATATATATATATATATATATATATATATATATATATATATATATATATATATATATATATATATATATATATATATATATATATATATATATATTTGGTGTGTAGCTCTCTCGTTTATATATATATATATATAATATATATTTTATATATATATATATATATATATATATAATATATATATTATATATAATATATATATATATATATATATATATGTATGTATGTATATCGCAGTTGTTAGCGACCTGTCGTTTAATTACATTCCTTTTTAAGTATAAATGAATGGTAGTGGGTTAAATTTTCCAGATTTTGAATTTGAAGAGCTGATTATTAAAGTATCCATTCCACTATGAGTCCTTTTAAAGATTTTTGTAAATAAATTTAGTTAAACATCCTTTCTTTTAACATATGTTTACAATTTATATAAACATTTAATATCAGTCTTTTAATAGAACAGGGCCTTTGTATATAAATTTATAATTAAATGTACTTTCCTTAAATATGTTTGTATATATATTTCATATGATATTGTTATTTCTCCGAGAAAAGGACTTATTATCCATTTACAAAAACTTTAGAAAAAAGTGAAAAAGGTGCCACCAAAACGTCTTCCGCAAAATTGCTTTTCTCAGAATAAGGTATGAATGTTAATCAGTCCAAATTGCATGACTCAAACGACTGTATTTGTCAAACTTTGCTTGTACTGGACCAATTTACATGGGGCTTGTGCCATTACTTTCGTCTTGACCTACTATAAATACCCTGCAAAGGAAAATTCTTTTGATGGAATATTCACATAGATATTCCATGTTAATATTTTTTTAGAAGAGCCGGTGAGAATTTCTTGATCGAAAATCGGACAATTCCACTTGTGCAGTTTTAATTAAAATTATTATATCTTTTAAATTATATATCCACAGAATTACAAAACTCTATTTTTATATTATATTAGTTTCGGTTTAAATTGACCCTTTTGACCTATGATGAAAGGTCAAAGTTTACCTTTATGTGATAATCTAAAATCACATTTATTTCATTTGTTACTTCAAGTTCAGAGTTCAAATTCATACCATTAGGTCAGAAGTTTGCGCTGAATCTACAAGTACATACCTAAATATTATAATAGTTGTTAATTGCTAGTAAATTTATTCATCTATTTCCCTATGGAAGTAATTATATCCAGTTGCTAGCATGTGAAAAAGTTTTCATATTTTCCTCTAAAATTGCTATGTCAATTTTTTTGGTAGTCGCCATTTTTTAAAAATATTTTTATCCCTAATAATTAATAATTATATTATTTAATGAATAAATTGTAATCATTGTTTTGCATTCGCTGTCAACCGTTTTCACGCGCTTTTGAGGGGGTTTGAAAGGCAGCGTTCCTGGGTTTAGCGCCAGTTCTTTGTTAAATCTGTTCCTTTGCTTCAATGCTGTCAGAATCGCTTACAATGTTGAATTTAGATCGCGTTACAATCTACTTCAGCATTTGTAAATGTAATCAGCGATTAATATTTGGAATATTCCTGTCTTTCAGGTGGAAATTAAAACCTAGGTTAGACATATCACCTCAGGTGGTTTATTAATTGTAGATCTCAGTTAGAGTAAGAGGAAACATCTCTTTAATTCTTATGTTTTTCTGGTGTTTTGTTAGTTACAAGTATTGGGTTAAAAGGCCCCAGGTAGCATTAATTTATGTAGGACTTTTGTTTTCTCGTTTGTTCCAGGTTTTACAGTTAGACTTCTCTACGTTTTTTGCTGCTAGCAGGGTTGTGGAGTCGGTTCAAAAATATTCTGACTCCGACTCCGACTCCGACTCCGACTCCACCCTCTTCAAAATTACCGACTCCAACTCCGACTCCGACCCAACCTCTTGAAAATTACCGACTCCGACTCCGACTCCGACTCCACCCTTTTGAAAATTACAGACTTTGACTCCGACTCCGACTCCACCCTTTTCAAAATTACCGACTCTGACTCCGACTCCACCCTTTTCAAAATTGCCGACTCCGACTCCGACTCCACTCTCTTCAAAACTACCGACTCCCCGACTCCGCGACTCGACTTCGGACTCCGACTCCGACTCCACAACCCTGGCTGCTAGGATCCTTCTCTCCTTCCCCTTATATAGAACAGCATTTAGGAATCCGGCATTGATCCTATTCCTGTTAGTTCTTCAATTTTCTGTTGATATTGTTTCTTCAATTAATTCAAAGTCTCTAGTAATTATGAATGCTATTGGGATTTCTCAGTTTCCTAGTGGATCCGATAAACTGTTTCTAATTGAAGAAATGAGGTCTTAATTAACTTCCTACAAATTATATCAGTTCATTTCAAAGTTATTTTGTATCTCTAAATTCTAATTTTGGAGTTTAAAATATCGCGAATTAAAGAAACAATTTTCAACCAGATTGTAATTGATGTTTCATACTTTCTTTTTTTTTACCTAAATTCTAGATTTGAGGATACTTCATTAGAAGAAAAGCAGCTGAAGATATAGTTTCGGAATATTTCAAATGCTATTTCTATGCTATCCTTTTATCCTTTAGCAAATTATTAAAAACCAAATTACAAGCACTGTTAACAAATTTCCTTTGATCATTAAAACAACGTTTTTTTCATACAATTTTTTTTTTTTAAAACACATTAATTTTTGTCTTCCCTTGTAAAGCACATTGAAAGGTTAAATATTTTTACGAGTAAATTTTTACGAGAAAATATCGATTAATCATTACATAAAAGTTACTATGGTATTAATATAATAATATAATATTATTGTATAGATAGTCCCTAACAGAACTATGAGGGCATTTTGCTTTGAGTCGAGAGCAATATAAAATTATAGCTTTGTTAAAATTGTATCAATATTTTTGTCTTTGTGAAATTGAAATGATAATTCTTTAATAGTAGAAAATTTTTCTTTAATATTGCTTAAAATTGATTTATATTTTCAGTAGATTACTTGAATTTGAAATTAAAATATTTAAACTTAATAATTTCTCCTCCGACTAGAGCGACTCAAACTTCAGTCGTTTTTCGGGGGTAAAAATAGCAAGGTCTACCATATTATAATATAAAATATATATATATATATATATATATATATATATATATATATATATATATATATATATATATATATATATATATATATATATATATATATATATTCATATTATATATAAATCGTAATGCCTTAATTAAATATTATACTTGTGAGATCCTTATCTGAATAGGAAAAAATCAATATTCTAATAATAAGAGACAAGTTTAATATCAAGTATTACAAGAATTTATGAAGGAATATTAGCAAAAGCTTTCGACCAATCTGGGTCCTCTTTCAGCTGCTATGTTATGTAAACTAAATTAAATATAGTAAAAATACCTAAAATAAAATTATCATAAAAGTTTTGGTTTTAATTTTTTGAAAAAAGGTGAGGAGTTTAAAATGTTGTTGATGATGGGATCTATTTGTGAGTTATTTCTTTGTATATTGTAATTCGTGGAATTGTTTATTGTTTATGTTTATCTTCTAAGGTGCAGGTTTTCAATGTTAATAATGGGTGTCATGTGGTCTATGCTGATAGTATGGTTGTGGGTAGATCTGTGTATGGTGAGGGCAGAGTTAGGGTTGTCTTGAAATAGGTCATATTTGTGTTGGTAATTACGGCGGGTGAAGTCAAGTGTTTCACCAATGTAAATGTTATTGCAATGGGCACGAGGTATTTTGTATACACATTGAGAAGTAATGGTGTTTGTATGAGTTTGTGGTTTAAAGAT
>JABUQX010083387.1:0-2500 GCA_015478945.1 Trachelipus rathkii | reverse complement strand
CCCTTTTCGACTAATTCTTTTTATCCTCAAAATCCATGTTCGATCGTGTTGTTCTCTGCCATTCAGGCTAGAACAGTGCGTATCGTGTGTGGAAAAATTCTCATTCTCCTATCACTCTCCTAATTTTCAATTTCAGCCTATGAAACGTTGCAGGGATAATCTTCGACGAGCAAAACGGACTTCATTAACAAAAGTGCGCTGACCTTCTTGCTTTACTGCCTACTGACAAATCTTTCTGGCCTCTTGCCACGAAAACACTAACAACTATCTTTAAACACCCTCCTTTCCTCTCTTATTCGCATCTGATGGTTCTGTTGCTAATACGCCAACTGAAAAGGCCATCTCTTCGGCCTCCTATTTTCTCTAACTCAACTAGACGATTCAGGCATTTCTCTTCCTCCTCCTTTCTCCTCTCAGGTGTCCTATGCCTTTGCCTGTGATTACATTTGATCGGGTGACATGCGGCTTCTAAATCTAATGAATCGTAAGGAAGATGACGGTAGCCCGGATGGTTAATTCAACTCCCGACGTTTTGAGGGAGTGTGTCCGTTGACATGACCCCGCCTCTCGTTCCAACTATCATTCTCATATTCCCTCAATACTACACTTTCCTCTCTGGATTATCATTGGAAGCGTCGCATATGATCCAACCTAATTCTACGAAAAAATGGAAGCCGCTCTAAGATCCTTCTAACGTATCGGCCGTATTAGCCTCTACTATGTATTTATCTAAGATCTTTGAAACCATCTCAACTCTCTACTTTTAGACCATCTGGTGGGAATCTCTTCACGTCTTTCAGATCGCCCAGTACGGCTTTCGGCGCTCGAAGGTCTACTGGCGATATACTTCCTATTTAACAGATTATTGTTTTTCCGCTTTACCTTATCGAACTTTCATACTGGGAGACTGTGTCTGTGTTGGTTTGTGGCTCGGCTCAGTTGACATCATCCAAAGCATCTGAACGGGTTATGTTTGAGAGTGTGTTCTTTTTTAATGGCATGCGTGACGGCCACTACATGAAACATACAATCCGGTCAGATGCCCTCCAAACTCCCCTCCTTTGGTCCTCCTTCTCTTGCCTTACTTATGCCTAGCTTTCTTTCAAATCGCAATACTAATATCGGCTGTTGTGATGGGCGACTTCTTCTTCTTTTTAATTCTGTCAATTAGTAGTGTTCCTCAGGGCTTCTGTCTTTGTCTCTACTTTATTTCCTACTTTTCATTAATGATCTCTCACCTGCACATCTACTTCTATCCACTCATATGCCGATGACGTCGAACCTAGTCTAATCTTTAACTTATTTCAATTTCTGCTCCCTCTACTTGAATTCTAGAATTGCCTCAAGTCTACAAAAATTTCAGATTCTATTCTCGCTGATCAGGACAGAATTTCCGGGTGAAAAATCTCAAACCTTGTGAAATTTAATCTTAAAAACCAAACTCTAACAAATCTCCACTCTCTAAGTAACACCTTATCTAACTTTCCTATCTCTTTCGACGGTTCTCTTCTCTTTCTCCTGTTGACAACATAAACATTCTTTGACCTTAAAACATAAACAAAATTAGAGTGGTACTTCGAAAACCTCACATCGCAGACTGTGTTGCTGTGGTTCGACCACCCTCTTCTGTTATACGCATCTCGGCCTACTCAATTAACTCCCTCATTGGAAGCCTTGCGTTCTGATGCTTCATCTGTACGTAATGCGCTTAGAGAATATTTTGAGGACGGCAACATATACAGACGACCTCCTATTGGAAAGCTCTGGACCCGTGAATCGCAGATATGTTTTGTTGTTTTTGAAGTTTCTTGTATATAAAACTAATATTTTTCTTTCCCTATTTTTCCTTTACCTCTCAAAAATTATTAAATTTATCCTTAATAGCATGATTTAGCGATATCAAGGAGTTTCTCGTTTTAGAATAAAAAATCATTAAATATGAAGTGACAAGAAAATGATTAAGGAGATTCTTTTGTTTTAATTAAGAATATTGCGTTAAATCTTAATTTGAAATTCATTATTCCTGCCAACGACCATCATAATTCATAAAAGCACACATGTTTTCTTTCTTATTTCTTTTGTATGTGTTTGCTTCTGCAATTAACATTTTGAAAGCTTTTTCTTTCTTTTAATAAATTTTCAATTTTTAATTTTTTCAATTGATTTCTCAAAAATAAATTTTAAGTTTATAATTATAATATGATATTTTTTTTCTTACTGAGAAGTATTTTCATTATTTTTTAGTAATCCTATATATTCAACTCACTCGTATAACAGTTATAAGTAGTAGTAGTAGTAGTAGTAGTAGTAGTAGTAGTAGTTTAAGTAATATTATAGTAGTAGTAGTATTTGTATATAGTAAGCTAGTATGATTAATAGTGTTGTAGATAATTATAGTTTAGTAGTTAATACTTATTATATATTAGTCTAAATATTTTACGACACATCTATGGACCATCATATAGTGTATTAAAGAGCGAAAAATCAATTGACCAATGAA
>JABUQX010083386.1:65000-80000 GCA_015478945.1 Trachelipus rathkii | reverse complement strand
TGGAACGACTTCGAAAACGAGTTCAGCGAACCAGAACAGATATTGCAGACGATTGGGTGTTGCACAACGATAACGCGCCATCTCACACTTCGCTCTCAATTATAGAATTTCTAGCGAAGAAAAACATTCAAGTATTTCCACATCCTCCATACGGCCCAGATCTAGTCCGTGCGATTTCTATCTCTTCCCTAAGTTTAAAATGAAGTTGAAGGGTCATCATTTTGGGACGATGGAAAACATAAAAAATACTGTAACAAGTGAACTAAACACACTTCAGGAAAATGACTTCCGGTACTGATATGAACATTGAAAGAAACGTTGAAACCGGTGTAACCCCCAAGGGTCATATATATATATATATATATATATATATATATATATATATATATATATATATATATATATATATATATATATATATATATATATATATATATATTATATATATATATATATATATATATATATATATATATATATATATATATATATATATATATATATATATATATACATATATATATATATATATATATATATATATATATATATATATATATATATATATATATATATATATATATATATATATATATATATATATATATATATATATATATATATATATATATATTTCTACAGTTTCCATATACTTCAATAAAATAGTTTTTTTTTTTTTTTTTAATTTTATCTTTGTTATTTATTTGTAATGAAAAGCTGATTTTGTTTTAAAATTTATAAAGTAATTCAAATAATTATGTTGTTGCAGTGTTGCAAGTGAACAATTATTTAGCTCAGCTGGTCTCATTTACGATGAGAAGCGTATGCGACTTCTGGGCGAGAAGGCAGAAAAACCTTTATTTTTAAAGCATAATTTACCTCATATAAATTTTGAGTATTAGAAATTATGACTTCAAAGTTAAGAGCATAATTTTTGTAAGCCACTTTCTGATGGGTGGAGGTTGGGGAAAGTGGATGGTGAGATGCAAAGCGAGTTCAACATTATAGAAACTTTAACTTTATTAAAGAAAAAAACACTATATATATATATATATATATATATATATATATATATATATATATATATATATATATATATATATATATATATATATATATATATATATATATATATATATATATATATATATATATATATATATATATATATATATATATATATATATATATATATCGTTTGTGCTGACATCCGCTTCCGTGCGGTGAAATTAACATCTGCATCCGCATCCGCATCGGTGGATGTAAAAAAATCTAACATCCGCTTTCATCCGCATCCGCTGGATGTTAGAATTCTCACATCCGCATTTACATCCGCATCCGCGGAGGTAAAAAGTTGACATTCGATACATCATAATTTATATATATATATATATATATATATATATATATAGGTATATATATATATATATATATATATATATATACTATATATATATATATATATATATATATATATATATATATATATATATATATATATATATATATATATGCCAAATTATTCGGTACTGAAATGAAAAGAAGAAGAACATTACCCGTTTGCCATCTGTGAGTTTATGTTTCCTAAAAGAAACTAACATACACACTATTAGTGTGATAATTTACCATGGTTTGCGTAATGTAGATGGTCGAAGTGTGAACCTCCTCACTGTAGACAGTGTTCATATCGTTCACGCAAATTCTCAAAAATATCCAGGAAGAGAAATTGCTCCAAACCTCTGCGAGAGGCACCGATATGCTCTCATTAGGCAGGAATAGTTTTTGACGGATCTACACAGTTTAACACACTCTCCTTTAACATTCACTACAAGTGGGCATCAGGTTGTGAAAGATTGGGGGAATAGGATTAGTATGGAAAGTCAGTAGCATGTGAAATGATTAATTCCGGAAAGTTTCCCTGCAGAATGATCAGAGATTCTCGTCAAAGCAGTTGATGGGCGACCGGACCTTCCCTTCCGTTGACTCAGTACAATACCAGAAAGGCAAAATTTCGTAACAATAGACAGAATCATTTTGTTACTTGATGCCATCCTATTAAATCTCTCTCGAAATTGTACTGCCACCATTTCAAACTCGGACCCCCTTCACGACCACCTCCGTATTTGTGGAAACAATACTCAACTATGAAAATCGTTTTCTCCGTCGTGAGACTCATTTCCAACAACATATGTGCACCACACCTTCTATTTCACAATTAGGAAAACGCGCTATGCCCCGTCGACAAACTAGCATGATCGTACTAGATGCGTGAGTTTCAGTCCTGAAAATTTTGGTCATACAATCTATATACTGTATGATGGTTGAACAAACTAAACGTGTCAAAATTAATGTTCTGTAAAACCCCCAAAAATGAAGAATTGTAAATTTACAATCCCTAATTCTTTTGGGGTTTTCAATATAGGCCTATATATATATACCGGTATATATATATATATATATATATATATATATATATATATATATATATATATATATATATATATATATATATATATATATATATATATATATATATATATATATATATATATATATATATATATATATATATATATATATATATATATATATATGAGTGATATTTGGTTTAGAGCGACAACTATCATCGATCCATATCTCAAAAACTACAATAGTTACAGGAAAAAGGAATACATTGTTGGAATCCTGGCAAAATTTTATTGCGGAAGCTGTAAAAAAAAAAAAAAAAAATGAAAAAATGAAAAAAAATCATATCTCTATAAAAAACTACAATAGCTACAGAAAAAAACATATTTGGAATCCTTTTAATGATTTATTTAGGAAAATCTTAAAAAATAAATAAATAAATAAATAATTGAAATATATATTATATATTTTATTTTTAAGAGCGAAATTATATACTCTCTCTCTCTCTCTCTCTCTCTCTCTCTCTCTCTCTCTCTCTCTCTATATATATATATATATATTATTTGTAATGGTATTACACGGCAATGTAGGGGCTCGAGCAGGCAGGGGAACACAGGGGACGTTTCCATACCCCGTAAAGGAAGAGACGGAGGAACCCACGACATCAAATACCAAGAAGTGGGGGTTTCGGGGCCACTCATTTCTACATCGGGTTCTTTGAGGCCGAACCCGGCTCCTGCCATCGGTGATACAGCAGGGTATTCTTTAGTAAAGAAAAAAAGCAAAATTTAATAGAAAGTCTTGTTTTAACGAGTAACAATAAAGGTCTAATCATATTTTCTCATAGTGTACTAGACTTATTAGCCATAAGATTTTATTTTTATTTTTACACTTCCTATTTAAATTTAGGATTACAAAAATGTATTGTTTTCATGTATTGTAGTTTGAGATATATTTTTTCTTTTTTTCTTTTTTTTTTTTTTTGCATTTTCACTAAGAGTGACCAGCATTCTAGCAATGTATTCCTTTTTCCTGTGGCTATTGTTTTTGAGATATGGATTGATGATAGTTGTCGCTCCTAAACCAATTATCACCTATATATATATATATATATATATATATATATATATATATATATATATATATATATATATATATATATATATATATATATATATATATATATATATATATATATATATATATATATATAAGAGCAACCTATTTTCATATTATAATTCACTGTGTTTAAATTATTACAAATTATATATATCCAATTTTCAGATTTTCCTCTTGAAAAATGCAGAACGTTGAATAATGAGCAAGAGGTTAATTACTTATATAATTATTCTCCAATTCAATTAGCTGCTGCCGGACTTCTTGGTCCACATTGTTTTAATATGAAAAGTAAGTAATAAATTGTCTTCATAAGAGAGTAAAAGACAACTACGATATAGCTGCTTTTGAAGAGCAGAGAAACATTTGCAGATTTCAGATCATTGAAGTAAATGTCTTAGAAATTGTTACTTCTTTTAATGTAATTGCAACGTATTTATAAAAGTGTTTAGAAGTTTACGTATTTCTATACATTTCATTATACTATTTTGAATTAATTGTAAAACTTAATGAAACAAACCTGCAAGGTCTATCTTCCACAGTAACAATACAGATTCATTCTAAAAATAAATAACTTAGCATATATATATATATATATATATATATATATTTCCTATATATATATATATATATATATATATCTTTATACTCTATATATATATATATATATTACAGAATAAACACCACCACAGTAGTATGCAGGAACACTTTGAGCGCCTACAGCGATCGAAAAGTATTAGAGGTATCGCTTTCAAACTTGGTATATGTTCTATGTATGTGTTAAGCTGCTAAACGCAGGAAATTTCAAGTCTCTAGGACAGAGATTCCCCAACCGGTGTGCCGGAGATCTGTCAGGGGTGCCGCGTGATTTTAATCTAATTGTAAAATCTCTAACCATTTTAATGAAATTACGTTTTCAATTTATTAGGCAAAAATTCTTTAAAAAGGCTTTAACCTCCCTCTCTCCTGAAAGTTATATATATATATATATATATATATATATATATATATATATATATATATATATATATATATATATATATATATATATATATATATATATATATATATATATATATATATATATGCTCTCTACTCTCTCTCTATAACATCTAGAAGGCTTTGGGTAAAATTAATTAGAGTCAAGTAAATAAATGTTAAATATTACTAGGATTGTGAAGTGTTACATAAATGATCAATTCTGAAATGGATCAGTTTGTAAATAAGAAAACGTAAACTCGAGGATGTAACATACCACCTACTTTAAGTAGAGAGTAATTTTGAACATTATCATTCTGGATCTTCAAAATCAAAGTTTTAAAGAAAAGAACGTATTTTGAGTTATTTGTCTTACGGATTTTCATGGAACAACGATGCAGATAATCCACGTCCCCTGTGCTTAGTGTGTGGTGAAACGCTAAGCAATGAAGCCATAGGCCCCAGCAAACTTAAGAAACATCTTGTTACGAAGCACCCAGGTGTATCACAGAAACCAGGCTCATATTTTTCAAGGCTATTAGAAAATCAAGAGAAAATTGGTAATAGAATGTTGAAGAGATTTACCACAAGTGACGCTGTTCTCGAAGCTTCATTTAAAGTTGCCAAACTGTCATTAAATATAAATCAACAAGTCATAGATAAAATAAAAACTCGCCATAAATTTGTTTACAAATAGATGAAAGTACTGATATTACTGCCAAATATTTCTTTGATTCTGTAGATTTATTGACGGTATTATCGTGGAGCAGTTTTGTTTTGCAGAGTTGGAAACAACTAGTACCGGCGCAGATATTTTCGCTTCAGTCTCTTTACCCTATCTCAATAACCATGAATTAATAACTGGAACGGCTGTTGTGGAATATGTACTGATGGTGCACCATCAATGACAGAAAAGTATAAACTATAAAGGATTTACTGCGCGAGCTTTACAGAATAATGGATCATTGATAATAACACTGCTTTCTGCCCAGAGAAGTAATAGTAGGAAAAAATTGCGGTGAGCAGTTCGCTGAAGTTATAAATCAGGTTGTGAAGATGATAAATTACATTAAATCGCGACCTTTGAAGTGTAGACTCTTTGAAAAAATATGTTGTGAAATGGATGCACTATATATCTCATTATTATTACATACAGAAGTAAGATGGTTATCTCGTGGTAGAGTACTGAACCGTGTTCTCACACTCAAAGAAGAACTAAAAGTCTTTTTTGAGAAAGAGAAACATGATGCATTTTCTAGGTTGCTGCAAAATGATGATTGGTGTTTACAGCTGTCATATTTGTCAGATATTTTTAGTAAACTAAATGAATTAAATACTTCATTACAGGGACGACAAGAAACAATAGTTTCTTCAACCTTTCTCATCTTTCTTTTCTCACCAAGCGCTGAGATTAGGGCACAGCCCTGTCCTCTGCAAAGCCCCTCCATGCGGATCTGTCTCGGTAGAATCCTTCCTCTTCCACCTCGGCAATAGATCTTCCTCGCTTCGCTATCGACGCTGCAACACCATCCCTCCATCTTTTCTTGGTCTCCCAACAGGTCTTCTTCCTTCTGGCTGCCAGTCGTAGAATCTCGCAGGGTATCTCTCCTCATTCATTCTTCGGACATGGCCATACCACCTCAGCTGTTGTCTCTCTATCAACCAATCAATGGGCTCTATTCCAAGCTCACGCCTAATTTCCGAATTTCTTCTTCGCTCCCTTCTCGTCACTCCCGCTATCAGTCTCAGCACTCTCATTTCTGCTGCCACAATCTTGCTTTTTGTTCTGGTGGTAAGAGTCCAAGCTTCCGACCCATATACGAGAGTAGGTCTTAGTATTGTCGTATATATCAAAACCTTAACATCCCTCGGTACATGCCTGAAAATAAAATGAAAGGTTTCATGAGAAAGATAGCTTCTTGGAAGTCTGCAATTGAGAAAAGTGATTTTTCAAATTTTCCATCCCTTTTATAATTTTCGGAACGTAATGGCGAGGAAAAGCTAAAAGACCTCATTCTTGATCATTTATCAAAATTGCAAGATGCAGTAGATAAGTACTTTCCTTCTCTTTCCGTTAAGAATCTTGAATGGATTGTTTCCCCATTTCACATGGCAGATATTGCTGAAGAACTAGATTTCACAGCTACTGAAAGAGACGAATTTAATGATCTCTGAGCTGATTAGCATACAAAAGGAATATACTAACCTAGTAGAAAAAGTCACAAGTTTCCTTTTGCCATTTTCAACATCATACTTTTGTGAACAAGCTTTCTCTGCAATGGTCACAATAAAATGCAAAACAAGAAATAGATTGCTGAATCTTGAGGAAAATATGCGTGTTGCGTTATCAAACATCAGACCTAACATACAATATTTGTGCTCCAAGCATCAAGCACAAATTTCCCATTAATATTATTAATCGATTCTAAACCGCAAACTCCAGCTTTCAAATTTTAACAGATATGTTTTATAGATATTTTAAATTTTAAAATCTATTATTATTATTATTATTATTATTATTATTATTATTATTATTACTATTATTATTATTATTATTATTATTATTATTATTATTATTTGTGTGTGTGTGTGTGTATTATTATTATTATTATTATTATTATTATTATTATTATTATTATTATTATTATTATTATTATTATTATTATTATTATTATTATTATTATTATTATTATTATTATTATAACAAGTGTGCCTCAAAAATTCCACAGCCTTAAATAGGGTGCCGTGAATTACAAAAGGTTGGAAATCACTGCTCTAGACGTATATAGGGGGTGGTTCCCTCCTAGAACGTAGCCGATACGCCCTTGTTGCGTGTTCCGAGCGAGCGAAGATTATGCCTAAGGGCAAGATCGGCCCAACTGAACACCTGTCAGCGTCTGTATTATTATTATTATTATTATTATTATTATTATTATTATGTGTGTGTGTATTATTTTATTATTATTATTATTATTATTATTATTATTATTATTATTATTATTATTATTATTATTATTATTATTATTATTATTATTATTATTATGTCGAAAAAATTCAGGATCTCAGGGACCTCAATTTGAGCAGTCTTCTGCTACACCACGCTCTGTCTCCTACTCCGACTTCAGCTCAACCCTCGGGTCCATCTTCGCCTTCCGCTCAACCTTCGGGTCCTTCAGCAGCGGTTCCATCACTGCACCGCTCAGCCGCCAGCTCCGACTCCGGTTGCGGTTCCGACTCCGCACCGCTCTGCCTCCAACTTCGGTTTCGATTCCGCCAGCAAAGGCGACTCCGGTTCCACCCCGTTCCGAATCCTACTCCGACTCCTGTATATATATATATATATATATATATATATATATATATATATATATATATATATATATATATATATATACTATATATATATATATATATATATATATATATATATATATAGGTGAAATGATTTTTAGGCTCCGGCTCCGGCTCAGCCTATGGCTCCGATATATATCTACAGTGGTTAGAGTTATCATATCGGGCTAAAATTTGGAGGGGGGTTAGATGGTGACGTAACCTCGTTGTAGACGAGGTTACGTCCCCGTGCGCCCCCATAAGGTGGGACCCCACCCCCTAAAAAATCGAAGTGTTCGTATAAGGCTGAAATTTGATGAGAGGATTCAGAGTTGAATTTCTAGAAGAAGAGTTGGTATTAGAATCTGAGGAGTTCGCTCCGGCATCTGTGCTGGAGCCGGTGCGGTGCTGAGTTAATAAACATTCGTATAACAACAATGTTGGTGTGCTTGTATAGGTTATCGAGGCGTCAGAGCTCGAATATGATGTAGTAATAAGACCGTATAGGGTGTCTAAGACCCCCCCCTACAGATGGGCCCCAACTGAAAAAAAGCACAAGAGTGCAAAACAGAGGACGAAGGAGGAAGGAAGAAGGATTAAGGATGAATAAAGAAAGAGTAGAGAAGGAGTCTGACACAGAGGAGTAGGAGTTGACAGCCACTGGAGCTGGTTCGGGGCGGTGCCGAGTTAATAAACAGTCGTCTAGTCCTATATTAGTAAAAATATATGTTTATAAAGACGTTGAACTCGAAAATGAGAGTTGTAAGTTCGCTAAAAAAAAAAAAAAATTAAATTATAAATTTAAAAAAAAAAAAAAAAAAAAAAAAAAAAAAAAAAAAAACCCCCAGAGCCTCCAGACCCTCCAGAGCCTCCAGAGCATCCCCCCCCCCCCCCCCATCCTCCATCATGATCTATTGATTCATTGATCGTTTTGATCTATTGCATTCATGTCATATTTTGTATAACATAACACAAAACTTTCATTTTTTTGTTTTATAAGCTTTAACAGTTTGTTTAATAAAATTTAACACTTTTTATATTTATAACTTAAGAAATTTGTGTTTTTACATACCCTAAACCTGTAAATCAGTAAATCAAACCATCCACCCCTCCCCCTCCCTACCCCAACCCTGGATATTTTTACATTAACATAGTAATATCTAACAAAATTTTATCATAACCTTGTCTAAGTATTTTACGAATCTGTGATTATATAAACGTAACAAAGTTTTCGCATCAATAATGCTAACGTGTCATAATCAGAACTAAGAGTATAATGTACAACGACAAACCTAACACACCCTACTCACACTTTTTCTAACATATCATGGATATTTTTACATTAATGAGTAATGTTAGGTTTGCCCGAGAATTTTGCTAATGTCTACGTTTATTCATAGTTCAAATGAGGTTATACTCGAAACGAGTGACACATTGATGAAGGTAGTGCCAATTCATAGTTCAAGATGCTGGTATCTTTGATAGATTAGTCGCTTTGTTAAGGGTTTTGTTAGATGGCTTTTATCTGTTGCTGATCTGCGGGAAAAATTGGGAACATATATGAAGTATTGTATGATCTGACCTTTACTTTACCATTGATAAGTTGGAGATTTTCAGGATGTTAGCGGATTATTCATACGCTAGGTATGTTAGGTTTGCATTTGTACATTATATTTTTAGTTCAAGTGATGATATTTTAGCTTTATTGATGCTAAAACTTTGTTGCGTAAGCATATATTCGTAGGTCCGTAAATAAAGAACTTATTTTTATGTTATGTTTATCCAAAATGATACTCGAAATATGACTTGAATCAATAGTTCAATAGATCATAGGCGGGTGGACGAGTAGGGAACTGCAGGGATGGGTGGTTTGATTTACTGATTTACTGATTTACTGCTTTAAAATCAGTAAAATATTACGCTTCTGGGATATTTTGTTCAAAGAACTTATTTTTATGTTATGTCAGGATAAAATTTTGTTATTTTTATGTTATGTTTGGTTAAAACTTTGTTATGTTTGCAACTATTCGTTGGGGATTATGATATTTTATTTAGACGAGGTTGTGATGAATTTTTTGTTAAATATTACGAAGTTGATGTAAAAAATTTGTTACGTTAGCATTATATTCGTTGTCAGTATAATGATTAGACCGGGTTATGCTAAATTTTTGTTAAATATTACGATGTTAATGTAAAATTAACATTGATGTGTTAGAGATATGCTTGAAAAGTGTGAATAGCTTACGTTTTGTAACAAAGTGTTAGGTACTTTACTGTTGTTAAGTGCGCAAGTTTGTTAATGTTAGTAGTTTATTCGTTTTATTATTTATGTTAAATGTCATTGTACTTTATATTCTTAGTTCAGGTTATGTTATGTTAGCTTTGTTATTGTAAAAACGTTGTTACGTTATCATATATTCGATGGTTAGTATATAAAGAACTTATTTTTGTGTTATGTTTATCCGAAATGATACTCAAAATGTGACATGAATCAATAGATCAATATATCAAAAGGTCATGAAGGGAGGGGTGTTGAGGGGTTGATGGTTTGATTTACTGATTTACTAATTTACAGCTTTAAAATCATTAAACTATTACAAATTGCTATGATATTTTATTCAAAGAACTTATTTTTATGTTATGTTTGGTTAAAACTTAGTTATGTTTACAGTTATCCGTTGGTCTGTATGATAATAAGACAAGGTTATGATAAATGTGTGTTAAATATTACTGTATCAATGTAAAATTAACGTTAATAGGTTAGAGATATGCTTGGAAGAAGTATGAATAGGTTACGTTTGATGCACAGTTAGTTACTTTACTGATGTTAAGTGTGGAACTTTGTTAATGTTAACAGTTTATTCTTGCGTATGTTGTGTTAGGTTCGTCGTTGTACATTATTTTCTTAGTTCATATGATGCTATGTTAGCTTTATTAATGTGGAAACATTGTTATGTTAGCATATATTCGATGGTTAGTATATAAAAAACATTTTTGTGCTATGTTTATCCGAAATGATACTCGAAATGCGACGTAAATCAATAGTGTTAATATAAAATTAACATTGATATGTTAGAGAACTTATTTTTATGTTATGTCAGGATAAAACTTTGTTATGTTTGCAATTATTTGTTGGGAAAGGTCATGATAAATGTTTGTTAAATATTACTATGTTAATATAAAAAAAAACTTTGTTACGTTAGCGTATATTCGTTATTCTGTATGATAAATAGATAAGGATGTGATAAATTTTTGTTAAATATTACTGTGTCAATGTAAAATTAACATTAATATGTTAGATGTATGGTTGAAAAAGTATGAATAGGTTACGTTTTGCAAGCAATGTTAGTTACTTTACTGATGTTAAGAGAGGGACTTTTGTTAATGTTAACAGTTTATTCATGCGTAAGTTGTGTTAGGTTTGTCGTCGTGCACTATTTTCTTAGCTCGGGTTATGCTATGTTTGCTTTATTGATGTGAAAACTTTATTATGTTTGCGTATATTCGTTGATTAATATGGAAATTAGCCAATGTTATGATAACTTTTTGTTAAATATTACCATTTTAATGTAAAATTAATATTGTTATGTTAGAGGTATGCTTGAGAAAGTATGAATAGGTTACGATTTTGAATGTTATGTTAGTTACTTTACTGTTGTTAAGTGGGAAAGTTGGTTAACAAAACAAGAATCAATGGTATTGCGTAATGTTTCGAAAACGAACCAGATAAGAATCGTGTGCGCAATGTTTCGAAAAGTGGGAGGAGTTTGAGCAATTTCTCGAACTGATTGGTTGAAAGAAAGAATCTCATTACCTTTGAGGACTGCTTACGCATACGATTTCCATCAGTAAGACATTTTTCGCTGTGCTGGTACGATGACATCTCCTCGCATCTCTACGCTTGTTGTTGATATCTTTACGAGGTCTTTCGTTATACCCAATGATGTATCATTTATATTTATTTGTAAACCGAATGGAGACCGATCCATTGGTTGTATTCCAGCTAGGTTCAAATAATAGACCCTTATTCATTTATGAAGAATTCATCAAGATTATGACCTTGTTGCAACGAGAAACGGATAAGTGTGTTACTGATGATGTTTCGAGTCGTAGTGAAATATCTGACTGGGGAGACAGTGGTTCTAATAGAATATATGCTGCTTTCTCGTCGTGTGACAATATTAAAAGCCTTGATGTACGCATCTATTGGAGACCAATCGATGGGGCGACTTTCTGGCGTACATGTATAGGTTTCACAGTTCGAACATCTGAAAATATTACAGCTTTGATTAAAATAAAAAATGAAATAACATCGCATCTTAACTATATTTGTATCTTTCGAGGACTTAATACATATAGCTCACGGTGTAATCTATATTTACACTGAAGTATGTGGTTTAACCTATATTTTGATATATACAGGAGTGCACCAATAACTATCAACCGTTTGCCTCTGGAGCGAGAGAATGAACGCTGTTGAACCAAAATATGCAGAAAAATGGTTTAGTGTTGCAAGTGACATTTATATTTACATCCTTTCAAAGGGTGTTGAATCTCTGGAGAGATATATAGAACTTGCTCAAATTATACAGAATCCTCTGTCCCATGAATAGATGATTTAATATGTTTAAAATAAAGCGTATGTTTTTATGTATTTATATAATGCTCTTTTCATTGAAAATTATATGTTATAAAAAATGAAAACTTGTTTTACTTCCCCCGTCATGTGACCTTTATTGGTTAAGATGCTATTGAAGGATGTTTATTCGTGCGGCTGTTGTGTGTTAAGTATGTTATGTTCATAGTTTAACTCTACCGAGGATAAAACTTTGGTATGTTAGCTGTTATCCTAATAGATCAAGAGATCAATAGATCGTTAGATCAATAGCTCTATAGATCAAGGATGGGTTGGGGAGGGTGAGGTATGTGGTTTGATTTACTGATTTACTGTTTTTACTGTTTTAGTGTATGTAAAAATGTAAATTTTTTACGTTATAAACATAAAAAGAATAAATTTTTTAGTAAAAACAAAAAGTTTTAAAGAAATAAAGTTAAAAAATAAAAAGTTTTTTTTTAAAAAAAACAAAAGTTTTAAAGAAATAAAATTAAAAATTACCATGCTAATGTTATAAAACATAAAGACATTAGCAAAAACATAAAATGTTTTTAATAAATTTGTTATGTTGACCCTATTACACGCAAGAATCAAATGTATAGCTTAATGTTTCGAAAACGAACCAAACAAGAATCATAGGTATTGCGTAATGTTTCGTAAAGTGGGAGGAGTTTGAACAATTTTTTCGACTTGTATCTGATAACTCTAGTGAAACAGGAAATACAAATACAAACGTGAAACGTATTGCTCGTAAGACCTGGGTATGAAAATACAATTTTGCATGCTGTGTTAGTTACTTTGCTGTCGTTAAGTACGGAACTTTGTTAATTTTAACCGTTTATTCGGGTTTGAGCTGTGTTTAGGTTTGTTATTGTACATTATATTCTTAGTTCAGGCTATGATATGTTAGCTTTATTGATGTGAAAACTTTGTTACGTCAGCATATATTCGTTGACCGATATGATAATTAGGTTAGGTTATGGTAAATTATTGTTAAATGTTACTAAGTTAAGGTAAAATAACAGTGATATGTTAGATGTATGTTTGAAAAAAAAAAGCGTGAATAAGATACGTTCTGTATGCAGTGTTAGTTACTTTACTGTTGTTAAGTATGAAACTTTGTTAATGTTAGCTGTTTATTCGTGTTTAAGATGTGTTAGGTTTGTGGGTGTACATTATATTCTTAGTTCAGGTTATATATGTTAGCTTTATTGATGTGAAAACAATGTTACGTTAGCATATATTCATTGGGCAGTATGATAATTAGGTTAGGTAATGATAAATTTTTGTTAAATGTTACTATGTTAATGTAAAATAACAGTGATATGTTAGAGATATGTTTGAAAAAAAAGTGTGAATAGGGTACGGTCTGCATGCAACGTTAGTTACTTTCCTGTTGTTAATATGGAACTTTGTTGTGTTACTGTTTATTCGTGGTTAAGATGTGTTAGGTTTTGTCGTTGTACATTATATTCTGAGTTCAGGTTATGATATGTTAGCTTTATTGATGTGAAGACTTTGTTACGTTAGCATATATTCGTGGGTCAGTGATCATGAAAATACATACACGAACAGAAAACGATTAGGGTATAGCGCTTGTACATGGCAAATAATGAATCAATATGGTTCGTTCGTCCGTCGTATACTTGTTTACTTTCTTCTGATTGGTCGAAAGAAAGAATCTCATTACCCTTTGAGTCTGTTTATACACACTATTTTCGTCAGTATGTCATTTTTTGCTGTGCAGGTATGATGCCGTCACATTCTGCTTCTAAGCACGTTAGTGATATTTTTACGAGGAACTTCGTATTACCCAACAATGTGTCATTTATATTTTTTCGTTAAATGAATGGAGAGCAATATATTACCTGTATTCCCATTCGGAGTGCAAATAATAGTTGCTTTATTGATTTCGATTGACTGAATTCCTCGATTATCGAAACCATAGAACCTTAGATGCTAAGTATGTATCATCTGATGGATCGCATTTGGGAAATATCTATCAGGAGCGACAATGTGAGTTGGTTATAATAGAATAGAGTTTATTTCACCGTATCTGATAATGCTAAAGTATTGATGTACGCTATTGGAAATCAACGATGATGTCACATTCGAACGTAGCCGTGTATAGGTTTCACTGTTCGTTCATCTGCAAATATTACAGCTTTGGTTAAAATGAAAAACGAATTAACGACTCACCTTAAAGAGGTCGACCTACTCGAGGACTTAATTCATATAGCGCACGAGATAATCTACAATGTATACACCGATACATACGGTTTACCGTGTAATGCAATATACAGGTGTGCATTAACAAATATCAACCTGGATACGTTTACTTCTCTGGAGCGAGAGAATGTGCATTAACAATAACCTGTGTATGCCGAAGAATGGATTAGTGCTGTAAGCGGTATTATACTTACATCCTTTCAAAGGTTGTTGAATCTTTAGAGAGATATATTTATAGAACTTGCTCAATTTATGCAGAAACCTCTGTCCCTTGAATAGATGAATTGATATGTTTAAAATAAAACGTATATTTTTATGTATTTATT
>JABUQX010083386.1:17500-50000 GCA_015478945.1 Trachelipus rathkii | reverse complement strand
ATTCAATCCTTGGTCAATGCTACAAGTATGACAAGATTCCATATATATATATATTATTATATATATATATATATATAATATATATATATATATATATATATATATATATATCTATATAATATATTATATATATATTATATAGTATATATATAATATATATATACTATATATATAATAAATATATATAAATGACTAAAAAGCGATCAATTAAAATGAATTAATATTAATATAAGGTAATCTTTAAATTGTCGGCATTCATTGCGAAGCACATTGATCAGTGATTATTACTTATAATGTTCACATCTTCAGCAATCAAATTGCGCAAGAAGATGGTATAATGATATAACATTACAACACTCATCTCTAAGTTTGTCGCTGAAGACGTATTTGAGCGATTTTTTTCTCGTATTAAAGCATCAGAACTTTAAAATTTCGTTCAAACTCTGACTTTGTAAATTATAATATAGATTAATAAAGAAATTATAAAATTCATAAATTATTGTTAGTATAAGTGAACACACAAAATTTAAATTTTACTTTTTTGTCCAAAATAAGTCAAATTTAAAGTTCCTTATTTTAGATATAATAAGCACTTTATAAAGTATGAATTATAAAAAAGCTTAAACAAATAAAAAAAAATGTCAAAATCTAACAGTTTTCTTTGATAAAATAAGTATTTAATGGGAAACTATTGAAAAAGTACTAAATAATATAAAAAATAATAATATATTATTATTGATTATATATTATTATTATTATTAGTATTATTATTATTATTTATTATTATTATTAAGTTATATTATTTATTAATTGATTATTATAATATAATTATAATTATTAATATTAATTATAATTTATAATTATAATATATTTATAATATAATTATAATATATTATAATTATAATTATTATATTATATTGATTATTATTATATTGATTATATTATTATTATCATATGTATTATTATTATTATTATTCATTATATATAATTATTATTATTATTATTATAGTATATTATTATATATATATAGTTTACTTTACTTCCAATTCCCTAAATATTTTCTTCTGATAATCATTAATTTCCTTTAATTTAGTTAATTAGAGAATAATTGCAAAGAAAAGTAAGAGCATATTTATTTATTAGATCTGACCGTTTCGATCCGTAAACCTCGGACATCTTCAGGGTTTCGATTCTAACAAATGAAGAAATTATTTTAACACTAATTTAAAAAAATTAAAATTACAAATGAGATTTTAGATTTTAGTCATATTATATTTAACTAAAGGGACAATACGTTGAACTTTTTGTTAATGTCTGTTTTTAGATCTTTTATGTAATAAGCCTCAGCTTATCTTTCAGTTTTGGGGCTTCAATAGGTAGTGTAAAATTTATAAATGATTTGAAATAGTCAGGTACAGTTGTCTTGTAATGCTCAGTGAATAAACTGTCTAGATCTTTTACTTGGGTGTAAAGCTGTGGCTGGTGATTGCCTTATCTGTTAACTATTATCGTTTAACCAATATAGTTCGAGCGTACAGTCTCAGAATTCGGGACTTGCAATTGTAAACGACATGGGGAAGAAAGTTTCTTGTTCTGTGAATTAGTTTAGATTTGATGTTTTGAGGTATACTGTTTATATTTAAGTGCGGCGGTTAATAATGCCGCGTAGGGCATTTCCGCTCTTGGTATTCGGAGTTTTGCATTTGAAGTTTTTAAAATAAAATTTAATGCTTTCAGAGATTATTGTTCTATTGTCCTGTTTTTTAAAAGAGTTTGTGATGGTATTGTTTATTATTTTCTCCCGTTAAATTAAAGGTGTTACAGTTAATCAGTTTGTTTAATTCTTTATAACTTCAGCATCAAATCGACTCCCAATCCGAGCACAATTATAAGCCCATATATGAGTGTTTTAACAATGAATTTTTACCTTATAGTTCTGGGAGTAGGAGTTGTAATTAAAGTACAGACCATTATCAGTTGGTTTGACATGATGCCTGTGGAAAAAGTTCCATCATCATTAATTTTGATGTTTTAATAGTCCAAAAAGTTAATTCAATAACTTATTTAGAGATGTTATTCAGATGTGAATTATTAGTTATATATATATACTATATGTATAAATACTATAATAATATATTATAATTTATATATATATATATATTATAATATATATTATATATATATATATAAAGCTTTTGATAAGGTCCCCACATAAGGGCTGATGAAGAAGTTATTTCAATGTGGTATAGTGGAGTGTACATGGTTGGATTAAAGATGGTTGTGGAATAGAATACAGTGTGTACAACTAAATGAAATAAGTCATCAAGGAAATAGTGAAGAGTGGCACAGGGGTCAGAGCTGGGGCCACTATTGTCCCTCATATATAAATGATTTAGACCAGGGACTTTAAATGCAAGGTTTCTAAGTTTGAGATGATACCAAAGTGGCACCTCAGTTAGGAATAGTGAAGACGTATAAATGACTCAAAATGATCTTGAAAACTTCATGGCGTCGGGCAATAAGTGGCAAATGAATTTTATAGTAAAAAAAGTTAAGGTTCTTCACCTAGGTGTTTCTCAAACGAAAAGTTTACTACGATATGAACTGGGATGGCTTGAGTCAGTTGAACACAGAAAAAGATTAGGTGTGATTATAAGCAGTAATTTGAAAGTAGCTTAATCAGGTGTTTGGAAGCAAGGAAGTAAAGCTAATAAGATGCTGGGCATATAAATTCGCAATGTTGTTACAAGAGCAAAAGAAATAAGTAAACTGATAATAGCTAGTGTTAGCCAATATACCGTATGTGCACAAGTTTGCGCCCCTTATTTTAAAGAAAACTTAGATATGCAGACGAGAAGATCATTAGAGAGAGAGAAGAGAGGAGAGAGAGAGAGAGACGAGAGAGAGAGAGGAGAGAGAGGAGAGCGAAGAGAGAGAGAGAGAGAAGCAACGCAGAGAACAAGGATGATTTCTGGGTTTTGAGGGTAAGAGCATAGAGAGTGAATGAGTTAGGAATGTTTTCTGGTAGAAAGGCGATTCTCAGAGGGGACATGATTACAAGTCTACAAAATTTACATCTATGATAATACAGAGACCAATAAGTTCTTCATAGTAGAGGCACGGACGGGAGACCAGGGGGACAATAACAAGAAAATTAAGAAGAAGAAAGCATTCGGCATCTTAATATAAGAAGCATTCTGTTCAGCAATAGGGTGTTTAATTTTGGATGGTTGCCCACAAGGGTGTTGTACATATAATTGTAGATATATATTAATATATATTAATATACTAATATATAATATTATAATATATATAATTATATATTATATATATATATATATATATTATATATATATAATATATATATATATATATAATATATATATATATTATATTATATATATGTTGCATTACTATATATATATATATAATATAATATATTATATATATATATATATATATAATTTATTATTAGGCATTAAAATAGGATTCTTTAACTATATATATATATATATAATATATATATATATATATATATATATATATATATATATATATATATTACTATATATATATAATATATATATAATATATATATATATATATATATTATAATATTAATAATATATATATTTATATATATATATATATATAATATATATATAATATATATATATAAAGATATATTATAATATATATATATAATTATATATTATATTATATAATACCCGTATATATAAATGACGAATTGGGACGGAACCTTGAAGTTGGATGGGACTGCCTGGAAAAAATGCCACCGGCCATGTCTCACCCATCCATGAACTAGCATGTAATTGCATTATACATTTCAGGAAGTTTAGAGTAAATTCTAATTATTATTATATATATATATATATATTATAATAATATATAAATATATATATATATATATATTATATAATTAATATATATATTAATATATATTATATATATTATATATATAATATAAAATATTATTATAGTAATTAATAATATAATTATTGAATATATATATCCTTTATATAGCCTTATTTATTCCGAATATATTATTATTATCAAATTTATATTCAAATTTTTATCCTAAAATAATGGTATTTATCGCCCAATGTAGGTGCTATTGGATAAAAGAATATTTAACCGATATATAATTTAATATAATAATGTAATATATATATTATTATAATATATATATATATAATATAATATAATTAATAATATATATATATATATATAATATATATATAATATAATATTATATATATTAATATTAATTTAAATATTATTAATATATATATTAGAGCGTTTATCGAATTTTTTGTCATACACTTTTGCTTAATTAACGAAATTTAGGAATATATGCTTAAATAAAAATTGCTTATATTCGTGATTAATATGTCAATTTTGATGAGTCATTAACAAGGATATTTTTAGTAAAATTGCTAAACCTAAAAATCGTTAGAGATAATTTCATAAATTCTGTAAGGTACCATACTTATTTACCTCGTGCTTACAGAATTATTAGGAATTAAATGCTAAGCGAAAAAATGTAAACAACAGGAAGCAAGCGCAGAGAAATAAATTTTAAATCGTTTTTTATTATTTATTTTTAAACAAAGATTATAAGATAGATTTTGAAGTTAAGTACTTTTAATTAAATAATAAGATTGTGGCTCAAAATAATATTAGTATGTTGAGATTTCTATTTATTTTCCTGCTTTTTTAATATATATTCATAAAATAATACAAATGATAAAAGTTTATACTTACGTTGGTAGCCTCGTTTATATTAGAATTCTGTGATACCTGATTGATTCTTTCAAAATAAATAAATAATCGGTGCATTTAATTAATAATTAAGTTTAGCATTATAAATGTATTTAAAATTTTTATTTGTATAAAGTTAGAAGTATTTGTGCCACCAGTTTTTGTAATTAATAGCCTGTTACATGATTTATAGTTTGCTAATTACTATTTTTATATTAATGAAAATATGCACGAGTATTCACATATAGGTATAACCCTCTGAATAGAGATAATAAATATAGTATATATAACCCAGGGACAGTGCTACCTCTGTTAGTGTAGCAATTATTATATGGTGGCAGTGTATGCCCTACGTGTAAATGAATAGATGAAATTTTTTATTTATATTTCTTTAAATATTTAAAACAAAATTACCATATAAAAATTAACATGATAAAAAGATCTAGTTATCGTATAAAATAAAAAATAAAATTAAAATAACTTTGTAAGACTGGTATTATAAATACGTCTTAAAAATATAATAAAACTTTTATTTTTTAACAATTAATATAATGCTACTAAAAAGTATTTATATATATATATAATATATTATATAAATTAATATATTATATATTGATATATATTAATATATATAATAATATATTATTATATAATATATATAATTTATTTATTAACTATTACAATTTATATCAAGTATATATATTAATATATTATATATATATATAATATATATATTAATATATATATATTATATATTAATATATATAAATATATATTAATTATAATATATATTATATATATATTTATATATATAGTATAGTATATATATATTAAATAATAATTAATAATATATATATATATATATATTATATTATATTTTATAATAATATAATATTAATATATATAGGCCAGACCATCCCAAATAAGGCACATAGCATATGTGACAGCTTAAAAGAAAATTTTATCTAACTAAGCTACATCGTAATGAATAAATTAAACATAGATTTTTGTTATTCAGCAAGCAATGTTTCATTCAGATTTTAAAAAAAAAGATTATTTTTAGTTATTTATATTTCTAATTATATATTTATATTAATTATATCAGGACTTAATATAACTATTTAGTGATACTTAATCTTAGGTCTGGCATGATACGTTTTAATTGCTTTATATTTCTGTAATGATATAACCATTATCCTACTTCATGCATGTAAGTTAACGAGAGTTAGCAAGAATTACAAAATATGTGTTTTATTATTTATTATAGGCGCTCTGGTATGAAATTGGTATTATTTTTTTATTTTCTTTTATAGGTAGTATTTATGTGTGTAATATCGAGACAGAGAACGTGGGACAATGCCCAATAGTTGACAAATTAAACAACATACAGTCCTCTTCGCAGTATCGCCGACAGTGAAGTTATATTGCCTGAGAAACCGCCGACTTCTAATCACATATGTCTGTGTATGAAAGCGTGCTTCCCCATCCCCTGAGATAACGGGTATCTACCTTTAAAATTTAAAAAAAATAAAATCGTAGGACACAGTTAGGAATATCATAATAATAGAAAACTGCTCCCCTCACCTGATTGACGCAATCGCGAGCTTGCCACAAACTTCTTTCTATCGATCCAAAACACGATCATATCCCATAAGTCATATTTATTCCAACAATTCTACTCATAACAGAGTTTAAGAAATATGTTTAAAGAGGTGCGACGTGTATTGTTTATTAATCTAATCGGCTAAGTGGTGTAGATAAAAATTAATGTCTCACCGTTATTGAATAACATGTTATTCCCATATCTCTAATCCTGCTAATTTTACTAGGATATATACTTATGTTCTTACCCAATAGCATTGCTTCGAGAGTGCGTGACGAAGCGGATGTGGGTCATATGTTAGCTTCTGAAATTTTTTTTGTTAAAGTTAAATCTGTGATAATATTTAAATATTATACTATAATACGGATATAATGATACACTAGTAGTAACTATATCATAAATGGTCGACAAGTGATAATTGGTCACAGTAGGTAATAAAATAATGATCTGAGATCAATTTTGACAAAATAAATTCTGTCGACTTTTTTTATTACCCATCAGTTCAGGCGTATTATATTGAGTTCGATCCTAATTATTGGACATATTGTTATAAATAAAATGTACCTCACATTTTCTCCTTTCTGTTTATTTTTATTAGTGTCTAACGATATATTTATAATTAATACTCAGAATATGGATATTTTTAGTAGTAATATATCGTTTTCTATAAAATCATTATATTATTATATATACGATAATTTTTTCTATTATATTTAAAATTTATGTTATTAATTAAAAATAAATATATTCGGACATTTTTTTTACTAACCAATAGGTATATATTACTAATATTATATATATAATTAATAATACTATTATATAATAGATATATATATATTAAAATATTATAATATTTATATATAATATATAATATATATAATTTAATATTTCATATATTATATATAATATATATATATTATATATATAGATATATATATATATATTATATATATTAAATATATATATATATATATCAAATATATGAATATATATATAATATATAATATATAATATATATTAATTAATATACTTTAGTTGTAAGAGCGGGGCACAAAGCCCACCTCCACGTCCTCGTCGTGTACCCTGGATTTGACTAACGGAGCTCTGGCTAGGATAAGACAGACCTAGCAAGTAGCTATCTGAAATTTAACTGCTCAAGAACCTAATATTGCGCCTCGGAACAGGACTGACCTAAGATTGATGACTCGGCATGCCCCTGGACTACGATATAAGGACCTAAACTATAAAATCGCGACTAGAAATGTGAGTACGCTTAGATGTAAGGAGAAGCAGGCTGTAGATTTGATGAAGAAAAAAAGACTAGATATATTGGGAGTTTGCGAGACGAAATGGGAGGGAGACGGAATTAAAAGACTGCACGAAGATTATGTGATATATACAAAGGAATGCAAGAAGAGAGAAGAAGTGGAGTGGCCATAATAGTCAAACCTAGCATATATAAGAACTTTATAGAGACTATAATGATGAATGAGAGGATGATGGGAATAACAGTAAAAACTAAGAGAGAAACGATAAGCATAATACAAACGTATGCACCTCACAGCGTAAGACCTACAGTGGAGAAGGAGAGATACAGAGAAGAGCTAAAGAGATTATATGATAGGAGAGGAGAGAATGAACATTACGAGATAGGGTAAATCGTCGGTAAGGTGTAGAAGAGGCAATATGCTCTGTGGAATCCGATCTAAGTGTAGGATGGAAGTGAGGGTAAGGTTATCGTCGGAGGCGGATCTATCGAGAGTGTAGAAGGAGCACGAGAGCGTCCGGTAGAGTGGAGACTAACCGGTTGTAGGAGAGAGAGGAGAAGAAGATCCGAGAGGAATCGTCTAAGGTTAGATGGATGAGGTGAATTACAGTCAGAAGAATCAGAGTATCCTCCTAAGGTGTGAGGAAGAGGAACAAGAGAGATTATTGCAGGGAAACCTGATTACAGGAAAGGAGGAAATAGCTCCGGAAATCGTCTAGGGAGGTAGGACGGAGGAAATGAGAGCTACGAGAGGAAAACGTCTAAGGCTGTTAAGATAATAAAGAAGGAGAGATTGAAAGCTCCCGGATATGGGATGCGTAAGGGTGTATTATTAGGATGAGCGGAGACATAAGATTGTGTGCAATGAAGAGAATCCGGCTTTAGCGGAAGGTAAAGTGGCAGCTGCGTCTTCGGAAGAAACAAGGAGAGGGAAAGAGGAAGAAGCAAATGCAGAAAGGACGTGAGGGGGAAAGAGGAACCCAGTCACAAACCAACTATTGCACTTCTCTACGGAAGGAAAGAGATATTTCTACGTTGAACGGAGACATCAGAATTTTGCATAGAACGATGATTGGAGATCACTAATTCAATAATTTGATTGAGAGTTGAAGAACTTGGTGAGCGGGGTAATTCCTAAGGTGAACACCGTTCTATCGCTCGGCTCTACTCTCGCTCTATGTTCTCTCTACTCTCCTCTTACGTCGGCTGGATTCATTCTGAACTGCGAACGATCATTCCCCTCTACTATCTACTCTCATCAGTGTCATCTTCTATCTCATCACAAAGTGCGGTAAGGCTTTGTCTCTTCGTCTTCTCTTCTCCTCTTTTGACTTGCTTCATTTCTCTACTACTTTTCTAGATTCATTCTCGCTCTCGCGTGCTATTCTGTTCTCGTCTCTCTCTCTCTGCTGCACCTTACCCGTCTCTCTCTCGTCGCTCTCTCTCTGCCCCACGTCTCTTTCGGGAGAACGACAATCTGTGTGCATGTCAATGCTTCACATAGTCTCTATATATCTATATCAATATCTTCTATCTATTAATATCTCTCTCTCTTTACTATCTATCTAATATATATTACTCACTCTTCTAATCAGTTGCGTATTATATTCAGATTTCGAGAAGCATATGCTTAGGAGAAGGGTATAAGAGGAAATGAGTAATTTAAAAATGTCACAGAAAGTAGTACGTGAAGGGTAGGTAAAAGGAAACCAGTAAGAACTAGATAGAGAAGCTATTGACTAAGAAGAAGAGAGATGTCGTTATAGGATGAGAGGAGAGAATGAGATGATTGTGGAGCGATATTAGATAGGAGATAAATAAGAGAGTAAGATGTGATGGAGAGAAGGACGCATTCTGGGTTCTGGAATGGAAGAGGGTGAGAAGTTCTAAAAAGAGGTGAGCTCAGTAGTTGCAAATAATAGAAGAGATATAAGCTGGATTGTTATAGATATAGAGATATCAAGAGAGTTATGTATCTGCAAGGTTTTATTTGTAGTCGCAGAAGAAGACAAACACCGATAGTATATCACTCGAGATTGCGCACGCACCATCGCTGGAGCAGAGAGATAATTGATGCAAGATAGGTACCAGAGCGGAGAGTCATCATACACAGCGGAAGAGGCAGCAAGGTACGCCCTGTCTCTCCCCAACGGACATCAGACGAAGAAGCTAGAAGAATGGTGGATGATTAGTTAATGGAAGAAACGCACACAGATTTCCGAGAGTGTAGTCACACGAATGCCAAGGGAGTAAGCTAGCAACACGGAGTATAGTAGAAAGGCAGGAAGTAACGGGTAAGCGTCAGTATGAAATCAGGGTAATCGAGAGAGGGAAGGTAGCTATACTCATTGTTGATATAAATTCAGGAGTTGAATAAAGAGCAAGTGAATGGAAGGAGTGAATATGAGCTGAGGAGTATAAAGAAATGATGGGGAAGGGATAGAGTATTTTAAGAAGAGGAGCAAGATGACATGAGAGGAGTGTAGAGTAAGTTTATGAAAGGATAAGTATGAAAGAGACTGTGGGAGTAATTAAGTGAGAGGGTTATAGTAAGGGACAGTATTAACTTGGGAAGGAGCTAGTAATGATGGAGCACGGTATAGAATGATAGTGAAGTAGATCTGGAGAAGCCGAACTGCTTAACGGTAGAGGAGATATAATTATTGAAAAGTGGGGTAGGTGAACAAGTGTATACACTAACTGTAGCTTGAGGCAAAGAGTAATGAAAGGCGCAAGCTTGTATTTAGTAAGTTATGGAATTGAACAAGAGACGCATGGTAGAGTAAGTAATGAGAGTGTTGCTGTATGAGTCTGTAATAGAGGATATTCGAGGAGCAAACTGGTGCAAAAGAAATGCTGTTAGGATATTTAATAGATAGGGGCGCTAATATCTTGAACGGTTAACTGAATAATTGGTACTCCAGCATCATAGACGCAAATCACCACTAATAAGGTTTTGTTGAGATTAAAGTAAGGCATTTAACTATTGTGAGGGTGCGAAACCATGATACATCTGAGAGCAGGATAATGAACGTTATCATCGCCGAGCAGAAAGCACTGAGCGGTGCACCAAAATGAACTACTTAAGAGAAGGTTTATTGATATGACACGTGTGAAGTTAATGTTTTTCATAGTTTAGCAGGAAGTCTAATAAGCAAGAGTCGGTAGTATAGAATTGAAGGGAGGCATAATGAAGTAGATAAGATGGAGAATTGCCGGGTATCTCAGAGGATACAAGGTCATGAAGAGAGCAATATGGTAAGAGTAGCTATACATCAGCATGCCTCGTAGTATACGTCGGATGAGAGATACAATAAGATTCACATGCAGTAATGAAGGGTGATGGTATTGAACGAACGATGTTATGAAGGTGTATTACAACTACTTTGCAGAAGAGTGCTAATTGTAATTGATATAAGGCCCGAGAGATTCTGATAGGTTATCTCATGACAGTTAGGGAGCAGCTGGCACACACGTTTGCTGCTCGAATGATGTCATAGTTGTATAATCCTATGAAAATAGGAGAGGATGGAGTACTCGAAGTAGTTGTAATGGGAGAATAAAAACTATAGAGTCCCGTGAAAGAGAACGCATATTGTAGGAGCAAAAGACTCTAGAACACCATCAGATTAACTAATGGATAACACCAGTAATTTTATATATAAGATTACAAGGTATTAGATATACGAGTGGCTGATATCATAGGATTATCATAATACAGTTTACTAATAGAAACGACCTGAGAGAGAGTATATAAAGGAAATCAAGAGAGAAGTCCGAGAAGAAAGGATAGACACAACGAATAGTAGTGATTAAGTATCTATGGAATTACAAACTTTGTACAAGACTCTAATGAAGGCTGAGCGAGTATGTCCTAATGATCACGCAACAGTCAGAAGATTCATCTCACCGAAAAGCGAAGGCAAGAGGCAGCATAAGAACAGAAACGATAAGAAAGAGTCTCTAAGAATCCAGAAGTGACATAGGAACATAGAAAAGAGACAATAGAATCAGAAAGAAGAGATAAGATAGAAATATGTTGTGTTACAGAAAAGAAGAAGAAAGAAGTGAAGAAAAAGTGAAATAACGAATGGAATAGGACCAAGAATCAGAAAGAAGAGAATAAGACTCACCAAGAAAAGAAAAAGAGAGAGACTAGATGGAAGAAGAACACAAAAACAGAAAGTGACATTAGCAGACAACAAAGAAAAATAAGGAAAGAAAAAGAAAGATGAAAGAAGACCAGAAAACACTAGTGATAGGAATTAGAGGAAAAGAATACTTAAGAAAAGAGAGAATAGTAGGTAACCATAGAACAGAAAGAAGAAAGATAGAGACCAAGATAACATGAAATAAGATAGAAAGATAGGAACAAGACCATAAAGAAGGAGATAAAGAGGAACAAGAACAAGAAAGATAAGAGAAAGTAGGAAGCTAAGAGAAATATTCAGAAGAAGAAAGATGAACCAGAACATATAGAAGATATACATATATATATAAGAGGAACGAAGAATAGAGACCAACAACCAGAAGAAGGAATAAGAGGACCAAAAACGCAGAGAAAGAAAGAGAAAGGAGTCACTTCTGAGAGAGATCGGCAAGGAAGGGAAGGTGAGCTAGCGGAATGTCTTATTCTTCAGCGACACCGAACATAGGATCAGGAATTGATAGTATGGATGAAGAGAAGAGGGAACAAAGACATTCCGAGGAAGTGATACATATCGCGATGAAAGATAGATCACGTGACAAGTGAACCACAGGAGATTACCTCTAGATCTTCATGAATAAGATGACGACTAGACGAGAGCAGGATTAACTTAAAGTAATTTGAGATTTTTATTGAAATTTTCCTAGTTAATGATAAGAATCGTAGAATGGACCATTACTTATGGTAAGAAAAAATTGTTGTAATATAACTAGTCTGAACGCACACTCACATCCATAACGTTTAGGAAGCGCAAAAAATAGTCATTGGGATGCGCGCACACACACGATCTGATGTAAATCGGCACACTATAAAGACTGAAATGAAGCGATCAAGTGTTGAAGCAAGACTCGTTATGCACTGGTAAAGAATTAATAAGTAAGATACGAAAGACATGCCTGCAGACGAAAAATAGTTTGTAAGTGGTAGTCAATTATCTTACATGTGTCGGCAAATGCACTTGAGAGGACCGAAGAAGAGATAGCCATGAAGCGAGCCGCGAACAGCTGCTTGCGTGATTTGTGCATGATTTGCGCCATGCGTCGCGTGTCCGAGAAAGATAGCATCCCTGCTCACTTGAGATCTTGAGATCCCATGAAGTCCCAAGCGAGCTCGAGCATTCTAAGAAAAACCGTAGTTCTTCTTAGTCGTCGGGTCGATCATTGCATATTCACGATGACGCCGGATGTACTTGAAGAGAGAGCCGTATGAGTATTAACGATGTGAGAATGTCATTCTAGAGAAGAAGACCACAGTAGGAACCGGGACTCAGGGCGCGGAACAAATAATAAGCGACAGTGAATCATAAGCTCTAAGAGGAGGAGAAATTGTCTCACACCACTTCCATCTAAGGTATGCGGGAGTAATGAAGACACATGAATAAGTAGCTTGGACTACGAGAGTTCACGGTCGAAAGATTCGATATATTCTGTGTGCTGATCCGAGTGTATAACATTTTTTGCTGAGAAGCTCCACATCTGATAGCGTTAAACTGGCTGTTCGCTATCACCCAGATAGTCATCTCATGAATGGATGGACTGCTTATAGACATAAAAGTTCTGGCGACTATCAGCGTTGACACAGATTGTAAGATTCACGGAGCTACAATCGATGCCGGGACGTTGAGACAAATGAGGAAGAGTTGTGGTGAGTGAGTTTAGATACTCTTGGTTCAAATTGAAAGTATTCTCATAACTGTAATTGGTTGAGATGCCAAATGTGCCGAGTATGTATGGCTTGCCTTTTGGATCGTGTTTTTATAGCTTTCTTCTGATAAGGAGGACGATTTTATGCAAAAACAAGGGGAAAGAAGACAACTGCGATAGATAATCATTTAGTAAATATTCAAGAAATCCTTCTAAAGGTTAAGTGAGCGAGGCTAGGAATTTTACCAGTGTGTATAAAGTTGGTTATTGATTAGGAATATAATAGTATCGGTACATTTCGACATTTTGATTGGAATAGGAGAGATAAGATTTCACGGGATCTGAAGAAAAGTAATAATTAAACCGCCGGACAAAATAGAGTTGAGAAGAGATTTTGAGAACATATTGTCTATTATGTTACTAAGGAGAATTTTGAAAAAGAATTTTCTTTGAGAGAGTTGAGAATACAGCCTTACGGATGTTTTCATGCTGTTCTGGAGTTGCTAGAGATAGAGGTATATAGCAATAGCACGAGAGGAGGTGTGCATTCTAACCGAAGACGAGATACAGTGAGAGATTAAATGGGGTTTTAAATAACATCAGAGGAAATAAGGGTACGTTATTTCATGCTAAACAGCGAAGTTGCGAACCGTATTGCAGGGAGACGATAATCATCATATCAAGAGCCATTTCGCCTTACAAAAGAACCATATGCTGGCACAACGTATTTCAACAATGTGTGCACCCGAAAGGAGTCTGTAATAGCAGTCTTGTCTCAATAGAGTCCTCTCGGTCGTATACGAAATTTGAGTGGATTGCTCTGTCCCAACTCGCAAAGAGATTTGAGTTTTGGGTGAGATGGATGACGATCATGGGGAGCGGCTCGAGAAGATGATAGATAGGGTAGTTAGTAATTTGGAGAACAGCTGCACCCTCCTTGTTTAAGATGAGATAACGTGCATCCCGAGGGCTGTAATTACACCCCGCTAAGGCCGCATTCCTATTGCAGTTTCCTTTATGAGGTTATACTATTAGACTACATTAATATGAGAGTCGGATAGATAGAGTATCAAGATGACTTGGTATTATATTTGTGAAAAGTTCTTGATGATTTATCCATATTACTCATATGAGAATGTCGAAATTAACTATTATATTAGTTTATATCTTCGGGAAGACGGTAGTAAGTACTTTGCTAATACCAATGTACGATGGCCATAATCTTCACTAGTATCTATGGATATATGAACAGTAGTACTTAGTTGAGATTAAATTTTGTAATATTACGTTATACATGATACATATGGGTGAATATATTAATAAATAGAAACTCACATTTGAATAGACTAAAGTAATGAAGAAATTAGAGTCTTCAATGTTAGCCGAGTTGAATATTAGGTAGTGATGAGTGACATACATCTCATGGAAGAGACTTAAAAGTAGAGTGCTTAAGAGAGGTATTATAGTGTGTCTTTGCAGAATTTTTCTTCTCCACAATTAATTTGATTATAAGTTTTACTGTTGTAATGAAAGCATATACCTCATACATTATTGGTCATTGTGATCCGCTTAAATCTATGAAATAATCTCAATTAAGTTTACGATGAAGCTCATTGACATTATGATTATAATATATATATATAATGTATATACACTAATATAATAATGTTATCAACTTAATTTCAACCATAAACAATATGTGATAGTGATATACGTAGCCAATCTAGTAGCAAGTATAGGTGAAATTAAATTGACATTTATAAGTTATTACTCATAAATAAGGGATCATTAGCTGGTTTACGCATATCGTCAAGAAGGGAGGACTCTCGAGACATGAAATAGATCTATCCACGTTATCTACAAGAAGAAGAGTAATTACTGCGTGAATAATTATGAGCATCGAATATATTGTAAGTTTTAGATTATAGTTAAGTTATGCGACTTGAAATATAATATATAGGTTGTAAGGCTAAATTCACACAGCTATCTATATATATAATATCATATATATATATCACTATATATATCATAGCTCTAGTACTTAAGTTAATTTCCGTTTGAACAGAGAGAAGAAACTCTAGAAGAGGGACGAAACTAAAGCTGCAATATTGCCCATGAACACGAGTTGTAGAAGATGTTTATTAAGACACACACCTATGCTCACTGCTATAGCCCATGTCTTCTAACGCTCACATGCTCTTTTGTGGCTCTGTCTGAAGACAGCCAGATTAGGCTAATGCAGGATTTGGACTGATATCATTCACTAGTACCAGATTCCCGTCTTTGGAGCGATATCTAGCACTTGACTAAGCTCTATTTTCATAATGTTCTGATCGTTCAGTTGTCTAAAGGTATTTGTTGCGTTCTTTATGAGCTGCATGAAACAGCCTAGCTTAACCTGTACCACGTTTCAGATGATATCACGGTAACTATACTTGTGCATCGTTGCTGTGTACTGTGCCTAGAATCTTCCTATGCCTTCAAGGCTACGACGAACCAAAAATACTTCGTAGCTTAGATCTACGTGCCGCTGCTTAATGCTCGTCTCCAAGTTGTTCATCCTAACAGAACAGATTTTAGGCTATAATTTTGCTTTGTTGATTCGTGAGCTGTCATCATTGACTCGAAATATGAACTTGTGGTTTAATAATAGATGTTGTTCTAACATAACCATGACAATAGCTTTGCGGGTCCTATGCATGTCTTATTTTACGGTCCAGAGCGCTACTATCTATTGTGAGACACGATAAACACTGAATGTTGGGGTCCTCATCATACTGAGACGTAAGAGGCAATGGTGTTTACGGGTATGGTCCAGAAACCTTTAGTATTCTCGAGGACAAAGTTTCTGGAGAACTACTAAAGAACCCACACAGCGTGTAATCGTCATAGCTCCATAGTTTTAAGAGCACAACTACCTAATGTTAACCACTAACTTCTTCTCTTATAAACGTTACACCTATGTCGGCTCTATTGAAGTTATATAATTTGGCCTTCACAAATCTTATATTTCTCTTCATTTTTTTCTAGATAGCTGTTCCTTCGTATCCAAAGTTGACACTAGTCTCTTGCACGGGTAGTGAGGTTACTTTTCTTTGAGCCTAGCACTTGATCTGGCCGAGAGGTTCTTGTCGACGTGAGAGATTTGATCTTGTACGCCACTAACTGAATAATCTATGGTTGAGGAAAGACTCTGGAGCTTAGTAGAGCATTCGAGAGTATCTTGCGTTCAGCTCTTCTGCTCCGGATGAAAATGATGAGGATGTCTCTAATCATTGATGGAGGAGAAAGACAGGTTATTCTTCTGTCTGCCATCTGAGAAACTTCTCTTTCGTACACTCAATATAGTTTCTACATGGTTCGAGATCGACGCATAGTTGCTTCTCCTCGGAAATGCACTTGCAGGCTTACCTCTCGATTTAGGGTCGATCAATCGCTTAGGACACCATTGGATACTGTTATCCTGGTGGGGGAGTGGGCTGAGAAAGTAATTTGTTCGTTCGTCGACTAGACTTGGGACTCGTTCTCTTCTCCTGTAGGCGGCTATTATCACTTTTCTCGTGAAGTTGTTTCTGGATAATTGAGGAGTGGTCTTTGTTGTTGGTATTCTATCACTGTAGGGAAAGAGGCCGCTCGTCTATGAAATTCTGCTGCAGGCGTGAACGCTACTCTGCTTAGACGTATGAGGAAGACTTCTGCTTGCATGACGGGCATATCGCTCTTACCTCTCATAGCGGGAACAAGTGTGCGTTTTGAATATCTACAAGCAGATGGTTGGTGTGTGTAACTTTCATCACTTGGGACTCCTACCGCACATTTATAGTACTGTCGAGGTAATGAGGACGACTCCAATTCTTAGTTTGGCAAAAGAACTTATTCGTTCTCTAGACGAACAGGTAAATCCTTGGCTCTTTTCTCTCTCTTCCTTTACTTCGTTCTGCTCATGTATAAACGAGGTTCTAGTGTATGCTGTTGTGAACTAAATGTCCGCTTGTAGCCATATCTTCTGTTTGTGTAATATCGCGCCAATCTCATTGGCCTCCTCATTTGTTCCCTACTAATCAACAGACTGGAATGATATTCTGACATTCCTGCCTCCTGAGTCTAGTCCTTCTAGTAGTCGCATGTTTTCAGCCGTTCGCCTATTTCAACTGTAATGCTCTCTCTGTGGGTTTGATTAATTTGAATCACAGTGATCAGCTAGTTTTGGACTCTTTGGTAGAAAATCTTATCAAATCAGTATTATGGAATGTTGGCGCTAAACCCGGATAGAGCCATTCTTCTTTCATAACACACGTGTTTACTAAAGATATGTGATAGCTTCCGGTGCTAGGCCAATGTCCTCTCTCGCTCGTATCCCAACTAAAAACTATAGGCTAATAACAAGTCTATTTTTTTCCTCATATGATCTATTTGATATTAATTTATAATAAAACTCTCATTTCCCCTCAACTGTAGGACAAGTCTAACAGTATATATCACAAAACCAGATTTTCCGAAAATTAGGAAGCTCAGCTCCTCGTAATTTTCTCTAACTACTCGCCCTATAAATAGCTCTCACTTAGTGTAGAGTTGGTCTTATTGTAAGAAAAGGTGTTTGGAGAAGATCACTTTAAATCAAAAGTCGGGTAGAGAATATTTGACTATCAGATCTCACACTCTATTTTCTCAGACAACAGAAAGGTACGATGCTTTCGGCGCAGACACTCGAGGTTCTACTAATGAGAGAACATTAATAACATCTGTATCTATTTCACTAGGAGATAGTTTAACTGGTTTTCATTGAAAACTTGAGTTGAATGTTTAATTTAAAGTTTTATGTACTTTGTACACATATAATTCAAGCATATATGATGGGTGAGTAATGGCAAACGCGTCACTGCTCTCAAGCTCCTTCCTTTGTGCGATGTATCTTCTTCACTCGTTGGCGCTTTTATCTTGATGGTATCAAATAGATAGTCTTCTCGAACTGACAATTATCGTCGTCTCTCAATAATCGGCTTTTGAATTGACAGAGGAAGCAGATCCTTCGTCTACCAAAATATGATCAGGACAATAATGTTGGAATTGCTCTTCCGCCTTGTAGGGAAACAGCATCGATAATCTATCTTCTTTCTTATTCGTTACTTATTTTCATTAATGATCTTTTTTCTACCTGCAACATCTAACTCTATCCAACTCGTATGCCGACGACTCGACGTCAGTAACATCTTTCATACTTTTCTCAACTTCATATTTCAATTCCTGCAGTTACCTTTCTTTTTTTAAAAGCTCCTACAGAGTTGCCTCTCGCCTTAATCTTTCCGATTTCTATTCTCGCAGATGCTTGATAGAATATACCTCGGTCGGGTAGTTCGACTTCAAACATGATATTTAAATCTCTCAACTTCTTATAAAAACTAATCAACTTTACAAATCTCCCTCTACAATACAAACATCACCAAACATATGCTTATACTTATTTCCCATCATCATACACTTATCGACGGATTACTATCTCTTCGTCTCTTCACCTGTTGAAATAATTTACTCCATATAATCATCCTTGGGCCTTAACATTAACAAAAAAATAGATACTTCTTGTGAAAGTAAAATAACTTTCAATCATAATTTATTACAGGCTATTTAAGCTTAGGTATGACGGAATACCCAAGTCAAAGAATCAAACTTTTCAAGGTGCTGAAATTATAGTATTGAACGGACCATATTCGTCCGAAGCTTTTTTCTTCTTTTTCAGTTAGGATCACAGCAGCTATACTGCAATACCCGAGAGTTTTATTCTCTACCGACTTCTCTCTTCACTGTCAGAGGTGATCTTGCATCGCATCACTCACTCTGGGGTTCGAGCTCTTAGAGGAGTTATTTCACCGGCTTTGGACAGGGTCGAGTTCATAAGGACGAAACAGACTATTATAAAAAGACACTTTTTTGATAATCCCGAATTAATTTCCAACTTCTTATATTTAACATTATGCACACATTATCTTTATGCGTGAGTGGTTTTTTAGCTTATATATATTATATCTCATTTTCTAATTAGGTACCTGAGCAGCGCAGATGCTCAAATAGGGAACTTGTAACATCTGAGCGTAACACCTAATATATATATACACCTACCTTTATTACAGAGCGGTGTTACATAGCAACAAGGGGTGATTAGTGTCGCGCATTATATATGAGTTTTTTGATGATGGGATATTGGTGTATACAGGCTATAGTACGTCATAAATATAATATATACTGCGGTGCTTCCTTCTTTCTAGCCACTCTTTCTAGTTACATCTGTTCTGTGGAATTCTATTCCTAACCTCTCTAGTTTCCATTTATCTGTAAATTTAATCTATCGGCTACTATATAACACTTAGCATAAGAGCTATTAGCGTCTGGTTCATATGCGGTAATTTTAGCATTATAGTTGTTAGACTTCTGTAGAACGTTAGTAATATACACCACCTTAACCTTGATATATAAGATAGGTGCTCATGGTACCCGTGATTGGTGGTGACAACCTATAAATATTAATAATATATTATAATATATATATATATAATTAATATTATATTATATTAATATATATATATATATATATATATTAATATATATATTATTTAACCTATATATATATAATTTATACTTTTCTTGGTTAAACTATTATATTAATATATAATATGTTATCACTCTATACTTTCTCGAAACGTTGAAATATTAATAGAGTTACTTATATCTTTAGTCAATTTTGCTATGATCATTACTATAGTGACATTACCGCATATTATAAGCCATTTATTCGTATACTCTACGAACAAGCATCTGGAACTCAAAGTACTTCCTCTTGTAAACCAAAATAACCTTGTAATTATTCATCATAAGATATATTCGCTAAATTTAATTAATACACTGCCATTTTTGGATTCTATTCAGCTCAGTGAAATGTGTATGAAATACAGTCTATAATTTACTGCAAAATTTCACCCACATTGTTAACTCCCATCACCATTCAACACTTTCACTTATAAATAATGTATCTTTGTCTATCTACTTTGAACAAATAGTTACAGCTGTATATATATATATATTATATATAAGGTTGTATTATTTCGATGGTTATTTTAAAGTACCCTATAATATTTTTTAGTTTGAGCCTATTTTCGTAAAAGTGAATAATTTTTGTATGATGATATACTATACTTAAGTAATTATACAAAACTTTGCCAGGAAATATAACCTAAATTTTATTTTAGTTATTGTCATTGTGTTTAGATGTAAAATACAGGAATATCCTATATTTTAATATTATATTTAATACTAAATTAGTAAGCTACAGGTACCGAAGTTTCTAGTGCTCTGCTAAAATAATTTATTGGATTGGTATAACTTTGAGATTAAGGATGTTAGGATAGTCCTCAAATTTAGCATTTGTTAAGCTATCTATACCAAATAAAGAGAGCACAAAGGCATTAATTTATAGAAATGCGTTTAACTTTAAATAAATTGCATTTTATAAATCCTTATTTATTTTAGTATTGTCTTGTGAGTGTAAATACAGGACATATTTGAATTTAGGGAAGAATACATCATTAGTGAGTTAAGTTATTATTATATATATTTATGTTATAATTACTCTATGAATAATTAGTTAATTGGTCGTATTCAATGTATATCAATGTGTAGTCTATTATTTCTCGTTTACACACTCACATATTATTGAACAGCAGACAATAAACGTGTGAGGTTGGTAAGGTATCTAATTCTAGCCTCTGGATTCTCTTATGAGATTACTGGACGCCTGTCAATTCAACTCTGCATAGTGATTAGTATACTATTATACTCTGGTAATGTTTATTTTGACCTGAATCTTAGCTATCACACTAGGCATTTATCCGTATACATACCAACTAAGAGAGACTAATACTATATATATATAATACTAACGTATATAGAGTAATTACCACATGCCTTGAAGTCAGAAAGTATATTAATTATCATTAATATATAAAAAAAATTTTAATTTATGTTTATTCTGTAAACAAATGTTTAATTTTTAAAGAGAATTTAATAATTCAGAAATTCCTTATATATAATTATAATATATATATATCAGCATTTTCAATTATAAATTACTTATCAAATTATTTTTTAAAAACCCTTATATTGGCCGTACAGTAATATTTATACGGCCGCATATTAGAAAGATTTGAACGAAAGTTATCTTATTATCACTATCTGTTTATACAATTTATATAAAGATATATTCGTATGTTGATAGGTTAGAGTTGTATGTCCTTGAACTAATACTATATTTATATTTTATAAAATATTTTAATAGGTCGATATATGCAATCATGTATTTTTACGCATCTTTAAAATCATATATTTATTTTAGCTTATCTGTAATAATTTAGTTTTCTATAAAACTACAACACATTATTATTTTTTTACAATATCTTAACACATTTTTTTTTTAAAAATCTATGTTACCATATATTATATATATTATAATGTATATTTATTACAATATTACGGTATACATCTCATACATTTTTTGTTGTGAATAATGTAGTCAAATATGTAAAGGTAGATAAAGCCTTCAAATCTAAAAATTATTAAGAAAATCTGTGAAAAGTAAAATACTCATCTATTCTTCTATGCTTATACCCCATACTACCATTGCCATATATCTAATCAAGAAAAAGACATGGAGGATTGTATACATGCTTGTTGCACAAATCTCTAAACACATTAAACTATAGTAAGTCCGAATAGACGAGACTAATCATTTCTAACGTCAACCACGATAATCAGTCAGTACTGTTTGATACTGAGATTTACCTTAGTATCACTCACCCTCTCTCCTTTGAATAGGGTCTTCGCCGATGCTCACACGTTTGACTCCGGTTTATATTGCTTAAAATGCAGCAAAAATTAAAAGAAATAATAAAAAATTGAAAAAAAACTAATGATTGCGATAACAATGGACATCGTCGTTATGAATAGAAAGAAATGAGCCTTTATTATATTGAAATGAAGATAATATTGTCACTTGAGTTTAACCTGGCACTTTTCTCTGAAATGTGTAGAAATATACAAGTGATTATAAAAAAAGTTCAGAGGAATAATCTGACTAAAGCAGCAGAACAGAGACCTGAAAAAGGATGATGTTGAAGGAGGAAATCATGAGACGATAACATTATTAGAAGACCGTGTCAGCATGATAGAAGGAGTAGTAGCAAGCAATCAGAGGAAATCTAATCCGCAAAATTGCACAAAAGGACAATACAAAAAAAGTTGGTGGAAACATACACAAAAACGTTAAAACCACATATGAACTTTATATTAGAGAAATATATATCACGCCAAGAAAAACGATACAAAAACAAAACTGTGTTTTTTTTTTTCGTAAAAGTGAAAAAAGAAACTATTTTGCATCATAAATTAAAAATATTACTAGGAACAATAATATAAGAAATAACAGGAGAGACTTAGAAAAGAATAAATTATTATATATATTGAGAGTAGACTAAAGGTGTCAATCTTCTCTATTGCGCAGAACATACGAGTATACAAAATATAATGTGTCTTTAATGCTCAACGAAAAATGATGAATCAGAAATAGCATTAATAACTTATATAAATATAATGAAAAAATAATAATCAAATAAATAATAAACAAACATACACAAACAAACCTACATAATACTTAATATCAAATAAGTAAAATAAGCAATAAATAAATAAATAATATAATTATAGTTAAATAATTAGTAATAGAATAAATAATATAACATAACACAAAAATTGTGAGAGGAAGCACGTGTGAAAACGGACGCACTGGTCAACAAAAGCTTATCAATTGCATGTATTAATGAAAATTTGCCATAACCAGCGATCTGGAGAAAATGTACTTCTCAGACATATGTGCTTCTGTTCATATCACCACAATAGAATTTAAATTAACGTGATGAAGGAGTATGAGACGAGAGTGACGCGAGAGAGAGAAGAGTCCTAAGAGAATGAGTAGTGTGAGCACGACATGAGTAGAGAGAGAGAGGATGAGAGAAATAGAGAAGAGAATAGATGAAAGGAAAGTGAGAGAAGAGAGGAGAAATTAGCAAGGACATGAAGAGACTAAGAGAGAGAGATGAAGAGAGAGAAGAAGAGAGAGAGAGAGAGAGAGAGAGAGAGAGAAGAGAGAGAGAGGAGAGAGAGAGAGGAGGAGCTGCAGGGGAAATTAATTCTTTTTTATGTGACTTCTTTCAATTTCAATTACCAGACATTGGCATTTTCTCTTTTTGCAAATATGTGGTCAAAATTTATTAAATATATATATATTATACTAATCATATATTATATTATATATATATACATTAATTGAAATTAACTTAAGCTTACTTATTGTACACCTATGAGGAATTTGCAGCGATAACTCAGTTATCTTATACGTATAAGCAAGACAATAACTTATTCCCTAAAGTTATTTCGATCCAATAATTTCACTATATATGTACGATTATATACTCACCAGTATAATTTATAATTAACTCTATAAACTTGAAATACAGCGTTACTATATTATTATATATATTCGCACATAGATAATAATGATATTCATGATTACAAATATTAGCACTTATTATCGATACATAACTTAGTCTCACATAGCCAATAATAGTATATTATATATATTATATTATATATATATTATAATATACTATATATAATATATATATTAGTATATTGTATATAAATATTATATATATATATATATATATACAGGGGTTTACGAAAATAGGGGGAACAACTATTTTTGAGGATATATATTCTTTGTAACGATTACAAACGAAGTTAAACTAAAGTTCCTGTAAGTTCTCATTGAGTAGGTGAATGAATGTATGTTGAAAGGTGCAGGGGTATGAGTGATTTGGTGTATTACTCGTTAGAGAAAATTCGTATATCAGTGACGAGTTTTGTAGCTCTACAGGAAACACTATCGCACGAGGTGTAGTAAGTAGAACACTAAATAGAACAGGGGTATTGTTGTTTCTAAGAAGACAACCCCCTGACTATTAGGCTATGCGCGAGAACTTTAACTACTGGAATGCGAGCTATTTTGGGACACAAACTTCGAGTGCCATCTGGCATGATAGTGATTAAAATCCATCTAGGAATATTGTCTATAGTATTCCGAGCAAACTCATCTCTATAACTTCGCGCCCTCGATATAAATCTGACACACCACGCAATAACACTAATAACAATTACAAATATAATCTTATTACTCGCGAATCAATACAAACACATAATACTTCTGATAACTAGATAAATTCAACTATATTATTCACATAGCTTAATGAACATATTATCGCACTTAAGTATACATATATCCATATAACAGCTATAATTATACGATAGCGCAAAGCGAATACGATACACACTAACCGAGGTATATACATTTAAGCAAATCCATAATAATATAAAATACCTACCAGTAATAACTCTCTAATTTACTATATAATTAATACACAATAATAATAATCAGAATAATCACATAATAATAATCACTTAATATATAATAAAAAACATATATAATAAGACCATGTAATAAAAATACTATAATCAAAAATAAATAATCAACATACATATTTTTGTCATCTGAAAACTTTAAACTAATTAAATTAGGTAACTATATAAATAAAAATACATCTAAGACACTACTCTATGAAGTATACAATAACTATGCATAATAACATGAAAATAAACTGATTCATATATCGATCAGCTTATAATCAATAATAACAGTAAGTAACTAAATAAATAATAATAATAATAATACTAAAACATATACCACTATAATCGCATTACTATTAATCGACCGATTCGCAATATCGATAATATTTAGTTCTCGATCGGTTTTGGAAAAGAGTTGATTATAAAAAATAATAATATCACTCAGGCAATATATATGAATATATAGTTTCCAGTAATAACTATAAACCATAATAATAATAAGTGTAATGTAATATTGTGATGAAATCAAATCAATCGATATTATATTGAAGAAGATCCAATAATAAAATCCGATGAAAAAAATTAATATTTGAAAAACTTATAATGAAAGAAGATAAATAAACTATGCTAAAAGACAATACCTGATTTGTATTGAAACATCTCTGCTCAAACCACAATATGCGATATTTTTATTATTATTATGATTATATTATTATTATTATAATAATTATTTATCAGGATTTTATGGGTGATATTCTAGCCATTATTATTATTTACTTGGATTATTACGTATATGTTAATTAAATATCATAAATATAGCACATAATATGTTATCAAACATGCTAGTATATGTGATGTATACATAATAAATCAAAATAAATAATACGAATATATCCTTCACAATACTATAAGAACAAATACATGAAATAAATTATCATTAATAATATTCAATAATCAGAGTAAGATATAGTAGAGGTAATATAAAGCTTAATTTCATAATAACAAACTAAGCTTATGTAATAATAATCACCATAGATTAATAATAGTAATAAAATAATAATAAAAAAATAATAACGAATTTAACCATACACTTACAAATGAGAGATAGATAATGAAAACTAACTAATACATAGATGACATTACTCACAATGAAATATGTACATATAACATAACTAGAGAGATAATCTCTTCTAGCGTGCAAGAATAATCAATAGATAACCACATCGAGCGACAGGACATAAAACCAAATTACCACACTCAGTACACTTCACGAGTTTATACACCCTTCCTAACCATTTGAGCTCTACTGAATGAGGAACTCTACAGGTAACTTTATAGTTAAGAACAAAAAAATGTAATGTACAAGCAGAAACCCTAATCTCTCAAATTTGTCCCCTACTCTCGTAGACATTAATTAAGTTTTTCGTGGTTTAAAATTCCTCTAGATTTGACGAACGTAAAACTGTAAGGATTAAATATATATTATATTCAGTAAATCAACTTTTAAAAGTCAACCATTTATAACCGTAAATATAGTATAAATATAATATTATATAAGGTATGTACCTAATGAGAGAGATTTTCTGTCACCTTATATATAATAATATAAATATTATATATATATATAACTATTATATATATATATTATATATTATATATATATATGATATAGTTTATATACGTATACAAACCTGTATTTTGTATTGTATTGCTGACTGTTTATGCTTGGCGTTTTTTTATATCACAATAAAGTTTACAAAATTCTGCCATCAATTGATAATTTGTTGCAAAAGATATGGTCTGAAAGTCACTAATGTTTGATTATTTCATTATTGTTTACATTTTTCTATTAAAATTTGTAGTATGATTGTTATTACGAATTTGTGTTTAGGAGAGAGGTATTTCTCGCGAATTAAAAGATGTATATTGAGTGGCTTTTTTTTTTTCTCTATTATATAATAATGTATTTAATATATAAATACTCTGAAAATTACAAGATCTAAAAATATAACAAAAGCCGTTAAGCACTATTAAACCACGAATCACATAAAACGTATTTAATGCTAATGTAAGGCTTACTATAGAGCCGTGGTAAGGCGAGACCATCATAGAACAACTCCATTTTCTCCAACTAATAATCGGCCTTCAAAAGTCCAGAGTTTTTTGACATGTATATTAATATTCATCGTTTTCTGTTAGATTAACTGCATTTCGCCTAGAGTCTATTTTATACTCTCTGGCTGCATTAAAGTCTATCAAGTTCATTCCGAATAGTATTCCTACTACTGTGAACACAATATGATCGTTCTAATTATATATATACAAGATTTTGAGTAAATACATTACGTGAGCAGTAACCGTAATCCATCAATTATTACTCATATCTTATAAAGCTCTATGAAGTCATTGCTACCAGAATAAACTAAATGAGCGTAGCAAAAGTAGCTATAGAATTTAAATCTTCTTAGAGAAGGGCTATATATTACATTAATCCGACGATAATAAATTACAATATATAGAGTCTTGAAAATATGCCTATTACTAATTACCTTAATATTACATTAAATCTATAGTATATTGGTTTCATCAAAAAGCCGAGATTATAGAGGTATGTAAATCTGTATAAGAATGCTTCTACTTTGCTAAAAACAGTTGACCCGGGATTTATATACTTCTTCTTTTTCGGCCGACGGAAATATGATATCTAAGAACATGAGGTCCGAATGACTTAACCTATAAAATATTTATGTGACCATAATCAGAACCGCGAGCCATTTAAAATGCAAATGAGAACTCATCATCAGGACAGTCAGAGATATATCATTATAATTAAAATATATTTAAATATATATAATATATATTCATATATACAGGATTATTACACATCACATATATTCATTCTTGTAGTTTAGTATATATATGATTCTATCTGCTCAAATATATAATATTAAATAACAATTGACGTTAATTATCCTAGTATATCATTTTTCCACAAGTATATGGATTAATTTGATAGACTCACCAGAATTCATTGGTCTTAACACCGGAAACAGTTGCACTTTTTATTATAATCTTGTAACACTTTATAATAAAATTAGTGCCTTTTCATTCTAATTACAGTTACAGTATATCAAAAGATAAGAGATGACCAAACTATTTGGTTGAACTTTGTTTGATGGTGAGAAACTTCTTATCACTCTTATGTATGATCACTTGAGAAGGAAATACTATTTCTTAATGTGCTATACAAACTTATAGAGGCTCGAGAAGTACGTCTCGTCATCATTCAGAAGGGTAGTATATATTATTTACGAAAATTAGAGATAGTATTATATTTCGAGTTTGTCGTGAACATCTGTTTGCAATCGTCTTCTACGAGACTTTTTTCTACTATATCAGTAATATTTATAATCAGAGATCACGGTTTAATATACTTTATAACTCGTCGTTATCGCATATACATAGAATACACGACTTATTTTAGGATTATGCTAATGATGTTTCTATACCTCACTATATATCAATAAATAGTAGAAGAGTCAATTAATATATATATAGATATATAATTAATCTACACATTCATTCAGCATATTAGTTATTTACTATAGACTAAGGAATTTATTATGGTCATAATAGTATATGTGTCAATACTTATTTACTCTAGCCTATTCGAGTGATGCTGAGAGAGTTGTAGTAATCAAATAGCTGGCTTAACCTAGCGAGAACTCGATTACTGTATATTTATTTATATCTTGAGTGACACAATTTTTAAGGCTTCATGGATAAATTATTATTCGTCCACCGAAAGCCGAGAGACCGCCGCCTCCTGCATCTCTGCGGTCTAGAGTGGCGGTATTCGTAGTTAAAAAAAGGGAACTAGCAATTTAATGTACAATATATGCCTCCATTGAGATAAAGACTAAGTATATCGATCTTTTTTCCCAAGCTTGCAAAATCGTAAAATTTTTCCTTGATATTTCTCCTCCTTTGGGTTTTGATAAAGAATATTTTTTATATAAAAAATTTTTAAAAATAATGTAATAGTAAATATATATATATAAATCTCTTGGCGTAAGATGATATATATATATATATATTATATATACGTTACATTATATGATATCGTAAGTGGTACAATATATATATATATATTAATATATTCATAATATATACTAAGCGATTCGTATATATATAGACTTCCGAAGCCTGTAAAACAGGCTGAGCAAACTTCTGATGCGATTTTGTTGAGGCACAGCTTGGTGAACTTCTACAGATTACCGCATCGGATTCTCACTAGTCCGTCGCTTTGTCTACGTATATTACAATTCTCTACAACTTGCACATTATCATGATTTCCAGCAGACAAACGCGAATCATTTTAAGTTCAAGGCACGTCACGGAATGGTAGAAGGTCATCTAGGCTGCAATATCAAGATCAAATAGGGCTAACTATAAAAAAAAAATTATAAATAAAATAGACTTACTTGGTGAGTACGCACTAAGTATATTTTGATCATATTCTTATTCTAGCCCTTCCACCAAAATTCAAGACTGACTCGTTTATCTTATTTTTTAGTTGAACCATTTCTCTCATGCCATCCATTTCTATCGCTGTTATTATTCATTTTTCTGAGTTCTACACAAATTATTCTATCTTACTGTTTTTGGAGTACATTTATTAAGCTCGTAAACTCTGGGAGAGGCTCGGAAATACATTTTAAGCAAATTAGAACTAAAATCTATTACACTTGACGCGAATTACAGAAATAGACAACAGACTTTTCCTGCGTGTGTACACATGAGATGGGTAGCGTCATATTTTTCAAACAGTAATAATATTGCTAACATTTATAAATATAATCTAAAAAAGTAAAAGAATTGATGATATACTTTATCATGGTCGGAGTTTCACATTTAAGGCTTCCATATATAGAGACACTGATGTCAATCTGTTCTCTAAACCTTATAAAGTTTAGAAAGTTTTCATGACTATCGATGTATACGCAAAAGAGTGTGTATTAGAGTGAATTCTAGACGCTGCAATTTTTTTTTTTTTTTTTTTTTTTTTTTTAATTCACGAATACAAGCGCATTTTGAGGTCCGAGAACTTCTCCAATTTAATGCGGGCTTTCGGCTAACAGACGGGGCTAAACTATCAAGTCTATCGCTTTTTTTCGTGACACCAACATGATTCCGTATGAAAGACATCTTAGCGTAGTTAAATAATTAATGTCATAGAAAGTAGCCATGCCACCATGTCAGCCGAATGCTCAACTATGTTTTGTATATTTGCCACTCACAATGTTATCAATATAGGTTACCCAATCGTTTTACAATTTTATTTACATCATCACAGGTAACTCATAGCGAACACACGCACCATTCAGACATGCTTCCACAGTTAAACAGTCCTCGTGAAGCACGTACCCCACGACAATATTGAGAAACATTATATCAACACACAACAATTCACACAAAACGGAATAATTCGCCATATAAAAAGGAAAAGACAACACTTCCTTGCCGACCCACCCACACCACACACAACACATCTATCGCGGATTAACGCAAATCCTCCTTTACTCTGACATCGCACTATCAGAGTCCAGCAGACGAGGCACTACACACTCAGCACACAGTCTTTGACTGATCCATAAAGATAGATGTTCTAGGGGGGAAATGTAATGGAATTCCACTGGTGGACAACTTGAGACTATGCACGAACCGATGTTATACCTCACCTAACCTCAACTTAATTGTAACCAGTCGCTCTAACCTATCTACCTATACTTAACGCTACTACCGTACTATAGCTATAAGTAGACAATTAATCACTGCTATACGGTAACAATTAATCCGGTTTACACCTTACACTTCTTGTATGCTTGAGCCACGTCTCTCCGCACTCGACCGTCGTCCAGTAATAGCATACCTAACACACCATCTGACATAACCTAACTAGCGACCTACCAGAACCATAAGGTGTACTATAGTTCAAAACACCCTACACCTCACTTTAAGTAATCCATCACTGGACGTGGCGACACACCTCACAAGTCATATAGGGTTAAATATAAGGTTAATAGTTACAATAGTATATATATTAGATTATCATAAAATAGTAATTAATAATAGCATTATTTCGTTTGTAGTTCCTCTTATACTAAAGGAATAGTAATAAATCAGATGGATACAAAGCATATGCTTATCAAATTCTATTCAAAATCCAAAAGTAGTCAACAGAGGCTAACATTATTACGCACTGTGTCACACTCTTCAGTATACCATTTATATTTATCCCCCTATGGTGAAATATATAGTTTGCTCCAGGATACAGATATAAGTCACCGTTGCATATTACCGTCGCCTTTAACCCACCCTCAAACTTGTGTTCCAAACAAACTAATATGTTAATTGCAATAGACAAGAAAACCAACTCGATGTGGTCAGATAGCCATTCACTCAATCTTGACTGTACATACTTTAGCGAGACAATTGCTTAAACAAAGGTCAAAAATCTTTAGTTACATTTTTTGTTATCAACAGTCTGGGATACGACGCCGTAAGAGGAGGATATTGGGAACTAAGCTTTTCGCTCTGTATAGCCAGCGAGAAGTACTGAGTACGCCGCTAAGATAGTTTATTCGGATACTTATCGGATGTCACAATCAGGTGAGTATGAGAATTTATTGATAACTCTAAAGTTATTTCTTGAAGTTCCATAACGATAATAAATGATATTTTTTTTTCGTTTACCGGCTACTTATAGAATGCAATTCAAAAAATGCCATTCAGTTTTCCCTAAGGTAGACATATCGTGACGTTGTATAAAGGATAAGTATTGTCAGCATTTATTCTGAAGGCTGGCCTATATTTAAATTAACGAGGTATATCTCAAAGTCACTGAGCTTCGAGACTATATCTTTATATATAGCTCATATATATATTATATATATAAATATAATTATAATGGTATATATATTATAATACATTATATTATATTATTATTATATATACGCGAATAGTTACCTAAAGGCATGTGTGGCCTAACGTATATTAATATCTATATAACCAAGGGCAAGTCTAAATAGCTTTCTCTTTATGGTCACCATATAGGAATCAATACCCTAAGGACCGGAAAATTTTTCGTGCTTTAAACGCCTTGGGTAGTTCCTGTGAATTATATTTTTCTGTCTTCCTATGTTTTCATGCTCTTTTTAATAGTATTGCTTGCCTCTATGATACCAACCAAATCGACACTCTGGTAAGTTGCTACAGGGCAGATGCAAGAGACAGCTTTCGCTGAACAAAAGTAAAGATCTCTTAAATAATTTCTCTTAATTAAATAGATTCGCATTTTGTTAAATATTTTCCTTTTGAGAAGAAGTGACATGTCTCATTCCGACGCTCCTCGAAAAGTGACTAAGTTAGCTCAACTTAACCACCATGAGACAAAGAAATACAATTTCTGTACGAGTTTATAATAACTTTCC
>JABUQX010083386.1:0-7500 GCA_015478945.1 Trachelipus rathkii | reverse complement strand
CAAATGAATATTCCAAATTAATATCTTATTAAATGCATAACCAAGAACAAGAAAACCTAAAATAGAAAGAATAAACAAATTTATATATATATATATATATATATATTATACTATATAATATATCATATTATATATATATATATATATATTTAATATATATATAGTATATATATATATATATGATATATCTATATATATATATATATAATATATAGAGAGAGAGAGAGAGAAGAGAGAGAGAGAATAGAGAGAATTTTGAATGATATAGTATAATATATACTATATAATATATATATACTATTAATATTTATATATATATATATATATATATATATATACTTATATATATATATATATATAATATATATTATATATAGTATATTTATATTAGCTGCATGGACATGACATCGCATCCGCATTCCGCATTTGCGGAACATCCGCAACTAAATTGACAATCTGCATCCGCATCTCACTTACGCACATTCCGGCATCCGCTCCTCTTTTGAAAATGATGTTGCCGGATGTTTTCTACATTATTAAATGCATATAAATTATATTATTGGGCATCTTATATGGGAGTTTATGGGAATAATTGTAACTTTGAATTTCATTTCTGTACTATATTATATATATAATATATATTATTATTAAGTATATATATATTATATAGTTATACTATATATATAGCAAGTGAAATATATTATCTAATACAAACCTCATATTGAATATAAATACGTATATTATATGACTATATTAGTATTACTTACATATAGTACATATACTAATATATATCATATATTAAATGTATATATATATTACTATATATTTTTATATTTATACTATATTTATATATATTATATATATATATAATTTATATATATATATAAGTAGTATATATTATATATACTTATATATCTATATATATATTAACTATATATAAATCGTTTGCAGGGATACTCTTCGACGAGCAAGCGGGCTTTCATCAAAACGAACGTGGCTTCGAAAACTCCTTGGTTCTCTACGGACAGATCTTTCTGCCTCTCTGCCAAAAAACTCTAACAACTTCTGTAATCATCTTCCTCCTCTTATCTGGATCTGATGGCTCTATTGTGCTATACTCGTCGCATAACTGAAAGGCAATCACTTCGTTCCCGTATTCTTCCTCTACTAACCCTGACGATTTTGGCATCTCCTCCTCTCCTTCTCCTCTCAGGTGTCCTATGTCTTGCTGAGATGTACATGTGATTTCAAATTCCTGGGGTGCAATGGGCTCTTGAGATCAAGAACGTTGGGAGGCGCTAGCCCGGATGTCTTACTCCCCGAACGGTTTGAGGGAATGTGCTTACGTGCTGCCCCCGCCCCTCTCGTTCCACTATATTCTCTATGTCTCAAATCTAACACACTTTCCTCAGTGCTGGAAGCACGCACATGTCCAAACCTATTCCGAAAAAAAAGCCCCTCTGTTCCTTCTAACTATCGCCCTATAGTCTCACTTGTATTCTATCGTAAGATCTTTAAAGCCCCTTTAACTCTTCACTTCTTAGACCTATCTGAATCTTTCATTCCTTCTTTCCCGATCGCCAGTACGGCTTTCGGTTTTCAAGGTCTATTGGCGATATCTTCCTATTTAACCCGAATTTTTGGTTTTCTTCTTAGGAACTACGGAGCATTTTGGTGGTGCGCTCTGACATATCCAACCAGGCATTTGACCGGGTTATGGCCACGCGTCACTGTCTCCAAGTCCCGCTCCTTTGGGTTTCTCTTCTCTTTTGCTTACTTTTGTCTGAGCTTTCTTTTCAAGTGGTCGCTCAATATTGGCTGTGGTATAGATGGATGCACATTTCTTTCTTTTTCGTGTCCATAGTGTGTTCTTCAGGTTCGTCATATTCTCCTACTTCTTTTCTTCTTCTTTTTCATTAATGATCTTCCTACCTGCACATTTAATCTATCCACTATATGCGATGACTCGACCCTTCACTCTTCACTCTTCTCAATCTACTCCTTCTTTTACTTTCAGAATTTGCTCCTCTCGTCTTATCTTTTTCGATTCTATTCTCGCTTTTCTGGATAGAATTTCCAATTGTGGTCTCACTTCAACCTTGTGAAATTCAATTCTTTAACTCAACTTCTACAATCTCCCTCTCTAAAACACCTCCAACTTTCCTATCTCTTTCGCGGTTCTCTCGTCTCTCCTGTTGACATATAAACATCCTTGGCCTTACATAAAAAAAAAATGCTTTGGAACCTAACATCACAACGGTTTCTGGCGGACTCAAAGAAACTGGGATTCTGTTTAGACTGCGAGACTTTTTTCTCTCCAGTTACTCCAGCATACAAGGGTCTCATCCGCCCTTGTAGGAGTATGTTATATATTCTGGGGGGCTCTGGTTTAACCCGGCTTTTGCAGGGTCATGTCAAAAGCCAAAAGGCTTTAAATGTTCTGTATTTCTCAGCTAACGTACGACTTTGACCCTCTATTTTCTTTGCGGCTCGATGTTGGTACTTTATTCTCTTTTCTTTAGGTATCGCAGCGGCAGGTTTTCGAGGGAACTTACCACTCGGTACCCACCAACTTACGACGCCCTCGTAGCACAAAGGGGTGCTGTGTCTGCGCAAGTTTTGTGTTGATATTGGTAACACCAGGCTAGTTCGCTGCGGTGCTTCCTTCTTTCTGCCACCTCTGTTTTATTGTTGAATCATCTCTTCCATCTTCTGTCTGTTTCCTATACTGAATCTATCTCGCTTCACTTTAAGCCTGCGATCTCGTGCTCATCTGTGTAATTTGCCTCAGCGGTGAATTTTGGCGCTGCAACACCCCTCCTGAAACAGGGCTTCTGCCCGTGAGTGTGGTTGCACAGCTGTTAAATTATCATATATATTATATACTATATATATATATTATATATATACTATATTATTATTATATTTACTTATGTTTTTATAATAGTACTATATATATAGTATATATATATATATATTAATATATATATATGTGTATATATATTATATATATATTATATATATCATATACTACTATATATATATATATAATATATATATAATACTATAATATTAACTATTATAAATATATATTATAATACTATATATATATATCTATATGTATATATATATATATATATATATATATATTATTCTATATATATATTATTATACTAAATATACTAATATATATATATACTATATATTTAATATATATATATAATTATATATATATATAGTATATATATTTTAATTCACACTTCAAAGATAAAAATCGCATTCCGCATCCGCATCCTCATTACTTTAAGTCCGCCCGCATCCGCATACCTCTTTAGATTCCGCATTGCCGCATCGCAAAACAGTTAAATTTTGACATTCGGTCGATCACTAATTTATTATATATCATATTATATATTTTATATATATTATATATATAATATTATATATATATTATATATATACTAATATATATATATATATTACTATATATACTTATATTATTATATATCACTTTATATACTATATATATACTATATATACTTTATATATTATTTACTATATATACTATATAATAACAAAATTCTTTTTCGCTCTTTATTTTTTTTATTATATTATTTATTTTATTATTATTATCTATTATTATTATATATTTATTATTATTATTATTTATATATTATTTTATTATATATTATATATATATTATTATTAGTATTATTTTATTATTATTATATTATTTTAATTTTTTTTTTTTTTTTTTTTTTTTAAATGTTCTGGTCGAAATGTGATGACACAGATATGTAAGGTAAAGAATCGCCCAATCACTTCCAAATCTAAAACAAAAATTTTAAAAAGGGTTCAGAAGAAAAATGTTATCCTTATTTCCGACTATTGAACATTTTAAAATTTTACCTAAACAATTTCTTTTCTGGCAGATCGTGAAGAATCATATACAAAGTCCAGATTTGCCCAGCCTTCTAAATTATATAATGAAAATAATTTAAAAAAAATACGATAACTATATAACGAAACTTACAACAAAAAAATATAATAGTTTTCACGGTAATAAAAATACGATTACATATTGTTTTTTTTTTCATGACTTTTATATACTATAATATATATATATATATATAATATATATATATATATTATATATATATATATATTATATTATATATTTATATATTTATTTTTTATGTTTGTACTTATAATATATATACTTTATCATTATATATTTGTACTATTATATATATATATGTTAATTGTATTTTATTTATATATTATATATTTACTATATATATATATATATACTATATATACATATATTAATATATATCAATATATACTATATATATTATATATATATATATATATTTATTATTTATTATTTATTTATATATATTATAGATATATATATCATATATACTATATATATATTATTTATATAATATATATATATATACGTATATATATTATATACTATATATATATATTATTTCATGTATATATATTATATATTTATTTATTATATATATATACTATTATATATATATATATATATATATATATATATATATTTAAAATACTATATATTATTTAACTATATATATATTATATATATATTATTATATATAATATATATAATATTATATATATTATCATATATATATATATATATATATAATATATACTATATATATATGATATATATATATCCTATCTATATATATATATAATTCAATTTATTTATATATATATAATAATAGTATATTATACTATTATATATATACTATATTATATATAATATATATATATTATATTATATATATTATTATTATATATATATGTATATATATAATATATATATATATATAGTATGTATTATATATTATAATATATATAGATATATATATACTATATATATATATATATATATATTACCTTATATAAAAAAAAACTATATATATATATATATATAGTATATATTATATATATATATCATATATTATATATATATATTATATATATTTATATATATATATATTATATATATATATATATATATTATACTATATATGATATATATATATACTTATATATATAATATAATATATATATATATATATATTATTATATTATTATATATATAATTTATATATTAAGTATATATACAGACATATTACTGTATATATATATTAGCCATACATATGCTCGTTATTATGTGGAGAAGGATATAGTATAGATTTTCGTATAATCTTATTATATATATATATATATATTATATATATATCATTAGTTAATATTATTATATATATATTACTATACATATATATATTATATACATTATATATATATATATAGCTAATATATATATATATAATATTGTATATGTTATCTGTTTATTTTATATATATATATATATATATATATATATTATCTATATCATATAATTTTTTCGTAAAATTAGAAGATGTTTTCCTTTTGCTAACAGTTTTTTTTCATTGATATACATTTAAAATGTATTTACCGCCACCATTAAACATATGCACAACACGTGCGCACGCAACGGCACTCAACTATATACTATTATATATATACTATTATATTTATACTATAATATAAGATATATATAATATAATATATACATATATATATATATTGTATATATATATATAATAAGAGCAGACCAAAGAGGAACTCAAACATCATATGCCAACTCGAAAACCTAACATCTTAACAACACAAACAGCCACACCGAAACCACCCCATACTAACCACATCACCAGATATAACACTATGTTCACCAAATTTTACAACCACTAAACTCCACTGGTCACACAAAACCGATCTAAACTCCACACTCCCCCATCATTTTAAAAATTTTAAATTACCAAATGTCAAACCAAACAAACTACCATCAGGACAAAATACGGTAAAACGTACAATAAGCATACTGACAGAATTCACCAAACTATATAGAAAGAAGCATAACATCCCCTAAATATCACAAAACGCACAACACCATAAGCCATACAAAATATTCACTGCTCTAATCAAAAAGCAAGAGTAAACAATCATTCCGAGGGCATAAACTAAAGAGCACACCAACCCTAACACCGATATTAAACAACTATGTAGAAAACGAACTCAATCGAAAATATTACACCACCACTTCAACTACAGCACAGATTAACGCCTAAACACCAAATCACAATTTAACATATGCACCGTTCTTCAACAACTTCCAAACTTTTCCTCACAAGAAACATCAACGCCAAATAACAGGAGATTAAAAAAACACAAAAGATACAGAAAACTTAACAACCAACAACCTAATAATGGAGTCGTAAAAAAAACAAACACACAAACCCAACCATTAAGCAATACGAAAACTTAACCAACAAAACATAACTCATATCCATCAAAACCAAAACACAACCGCCAATCACTAAGCAACACGAATTCTTGCATCTCACTTCGCAAAGCAGAGTCAGAACCCACACAACCCCAAACAGAATCATCAAGCTCTCAGAAATAAACTCAACCGACCAACAAATAGAACTACCACAATTGACAGAAAAATTACAAAAGACACTTAACAACTCTCCTTGACTGGCCCAAGGCAACCATTTCAAGCACATCTCAAAATCTCAACACCTAGAACAACAGATTTAACTCAATTAGCACAAATATAACAACAGCTCCATAACCTAATTTCATTCCTCTATCAGAAAAAGATGCTATCATTATACCAAACTAAATCCGGGAAGACCCTCTACCCTCATCATACCGCCCATTTTCTCTATTATCAACACTATACACTATTAGAAAAAAAACATTACTAACATTAACCCATACATCACATACACAAATTCACAGGGCTCAAACAAAACCATACAACAACAACGCACTCATTAACTCACCAACCCACAATCCACGGCCTAAACTCAAAAACCCACTCACAAGCAAATAATCACAAGCAATAGACATTAACAAAGCCTTTAATTACGTTACCCAAATAATTAATCCTTAAAAACCAAAAATCAAAATATCCCCCTAACCTAAAAAATGGATTTTCCAATCTTCCTATCAGGAAGAACTTTGAACAAATTATAATTTATATAATATATATAATAATATATATTATATATATATATATTATAATATATATATATACTATATATATATATATATTTATATTATATATATATATATTATATATATATTAATATATATATATATTATACTATTTATATATTATATTATATATATATATTATCTATTATATATATATATATATATTATATATATATATAATATCTTAATATATATACTATATATACCACAAGATATACTATTTTACAGCTTAGTTATACTATATATTATATTTAGTATATTATATATAATATATTATATAATATATATATAATATACTATATATATATATATATATTAATACTATATACTATATATATTATATATTACAGTATATGATACAGT
>JABUQX010083385.1:27500-30084 GCA_015478945.1 Trachelipus rathkii | reverse complement strand
TAAAGCAATGCATTTGCATAGAGAAAATACACACAATAATATATACAAACGAAATGTTTAAATTAAACATATGAAAATGTAAATATCTTCCACCCAGCCACGTTTTTACTTAGGAAAATGTTTTACAAGATCTGCTTGACACTCATATAGGAAATAGCAGTCATGTGTGATCAGCAAGCTGGCAATGACGATCGTCAGTCCAATGTACAAGCAGCGTCCATGCACCTCACACTCAGCGTAAGTGTGGTAATAGGTTCGAGTTATAGTCCATATATACATATATAGCTTCTGATACATAATACATATATACACACACACACACACACACACACACACACACACACACACACACACACACACACACACATAATAATAATAATAATAATAATAATAATAATAATAATAATAATAATAATAATAATAATAATAATAATAATAATAATAATAATAAAAAACTACTGTTTAAGATAAAAACAGATGTTAAGTAAGGACAAAAGTAATAAATCTCGTTACCCTTCTCATGTGTCAAAAGATAATAAGATTAATGAGTCATTCCTCGAATTTCATTGGCTGACCGTGATGGCTTAACAAATACAGTTCTCTGATTGGTTACCCTTGAGCGTACTAAAATTGCGTAATGTTTAGGTGTCTGGTAGAGAGCAATTTACCTACCAATGTTTTAGTTGTGGACCTGGACCCTGCAGGCGTGCGTGATCGCACGCGTTGGCTGGTACTGTGAGATCTATGTGGCAATAATAATAATACTAATAATAATAATAATAATAATAATAATAATAATAATAATAATAATAATAATAATAATAATATTTTGTGCGGTTGTGTATAGTTAAGATTGAGATTGCTATGTTGACTTCTGCTGGTAAGTTGAAACTTCTAATTTTAGTTACCTGGTTAATGAATGCTGTATGTCAGTTAGGCTAGGATGAGATATATTTTTGTTTAGTTTTCAATATTACAATGTTAATGTAAAATTAACATTAATATTTTAGAGATATGTTTGAAAAAGTGTTGTATATTTTCATTTAACTTGAACGTTTGATATATTTAACAACAAAAACAACAACAACGACAACAACAACAACAACAACAACAACAACAACAACAACAACAACAACAACAACAACAACAGCAACAACAACAACTGCAACAAACGCTACAGCAACAACAGCATTTCAACTACAACAACATCAACAACTGCACCAAATGCAACAACAAACGCGACATTTCAACAACAACAACTACAGCAAAGAATTTATTTTGTTATGTTTATACAAAAAGATACTTATAATATGACTTGAATCAATAGATCAATAGATCAATAGATCATGGATGGGTAGGAGGGTAGGGTGGGTGGTTTGATTGTCTGATTTACTTTTGATTTACTGTTTTAGGGTATGTAAAAATGCAAATTTTTTAAGTTATAAACATAAAAAGAATAAATTTTTTAGTAAAAACAAAATAAATAAAAGTTTTTATGTTATGTTATACAAAATATGACATGAATCAATAGATCAATAGATCACGAATGGGTAGGAGGGTAGGGGGTGGTTGGATGATTAACTGATTTACTGATTTACTGTTTTAGGGTATGTAAAAATGCAAATTTTTTAAGTTATAAACATAAAAAGAATAAATTTTTTAGTAAAAACAAAATGTTTAAAGAAAACAAAACAAAATAAATAAAAGTTTTAGTATTATGTTATACAAAATATGACTTGAATCAATAGATCAAGATCAATGAATCACAGACTCATGATGGTAGGAGAAGGGTAGGGGACTGCAGGGATGGGTGGTTTGATTTACTCATTTACTGATTTACTGCTTTACTGATTTACTGATTTACTGATTTACTGCTTTAGGGTATGTAAAAATGCAAATTTTTTTAAGTTATAAACATAAAAAGTATAAAAGTTTTGTTTTGTTATACAAAATATGACTTGAATCAATAGATCAATAGATCAATAGATCAATAGATCAATAGATCAATAGAAGGGTGTTGGATGGCTTGATTTACTGATTTACTGCTTTAGGGTATGTAAAAAATGCAAATTTTTTAAGTTATAAACATAAAAAGCATAAAATGTTTTAGTAAAAACAAAATGTTTAAAGAAAACAAAACAAAAATAAATAAAAGTTTTTGTGTTATGTTAAACAAAATATGACTTGAATCAATAGATCAATAGATCAATTATATCAATAGATCAATAGATCATCATTTAGAATGGGTAGGAGTGGTGTGGGTGTGTCGATCACTGATTTTACTGATTTACCGTTTTAGGTATGTAAATGCAATTTTTAGGCTATAAACATAAAGAATAAATTTTTAGTAAACAAAAAGCTGAAGAAAGAAAGAAAAATAATAAAATTTGATTAACAATTTTTATTATATGGGATGCAGATTATTAAACAAAATAAAAAAATTAAAAAAAAAGTAAAAAAATAAAAAAAAAAATAAAAAAAGTTAGAAAAATAAATTTAAATAAAATTTTTTTAAAAATTAAAATAAAAAAAATTAAACACAAAGTATAAATGTAAAATAAAACTTATAAAAAAATAAAGTTAG
>JABUQX010083385.1:0-20000 GCA_015478945.1 Trachelipus rathkii | reverse complement strand
TTTAAAATCCTTCCAATCTCCTATGAGCACAACGACAAAAATGGCTTAATTTTCTCTCACTAACCGCTTTGCTATAAGTCTCCACAAAACAATCTCCCCACTCCATTGTACCACATAAAACGGCGTCTCTACAGGGCGTCATTCTTTCTCTCCGTTAGTAATCTTTCAGCAGACCTACCCACCTACACCCACCAATCCACCAAACTTATCACATACGCAGATGCCGATATCAGCCTACTTCAACAGATCATCATTCAGAGACGTAAAATATAACCATCACCTCTTCACCCCCAAGAATACTTACAATAATTAGAACTAATAGCTTCCAACAGAATGCACCAACGCCTCCCTCAAATCCTCCTATCACCCCTCCCACCCCTGTAGACCGCCATCAACCACACCGAAGAGTTTTCCTCAACAACAATCCTCCCTAAACAAACCAAAAATATTAGAATTTACACTCTATGATACACATACTCCTCCCTACAAGATCATCTAAATTCACCACATCAGCTCAACGGAAACTAAGAGATCCTCCGAATCCTTTTCCAACATAAATCTCAGCAGAACATACCCCCATCACCCATATAACACTCCTCACCAAATATAACTATGCCTCCCTGCAGTGGTCTTCTTTGCACCGCCCAAACCAATCAAAATTATGGTTCACACAAATGACCAGTTCTTAAAGAGAATCATTCTCAATATAATAAAACAACCCATCCCAGTATCAAAACATTTACATGATTATAGGTTCTTACATCCTTCCATCAAACCACTGAGATGGTAACTAATTCACTTCAGAAAACCCGAAATCCAAACCCACCCAATGTAATAAGCTTCCAACCCCCAAGATTATAGACCAGAATCCCACCTCCTCCCAGCTAAACTACAACATATTCATATTATTCTCCCTCAAAATAGGTCATGGCTTACTCACATCCATACATTATCCAATTAACACTGTACCTACAAATCTGTCTCCAAAACAATTTCACAAACCCTCCCCCAAATTTCCATAGAAGAAACACTGTCCAGAAGAGGCCAAATCATCCCAGCCCTTGGAAGCAAGGTGGCACTGTGGTCACCACCCAAAACTCTATGGTTTATAAATATAGATTCAAACCAGACAATGTTACCTCCCCACCCAAACAGAGATTTATCATTGCAAATGAGCACCTTCTGTGATGCCCGCTCCTTTGCCTCCCCAAAGCCACCCCTATATCTTCCTCCCTGATCAGGGCACCGCTGCCCAAGAAGTGCTGGCTTCCTGAGCTGTGTGTGGGCCCCTCCAATTATGCAATAGGCAGCGGTGCAAGTAGAGGTGAGAGATTGAGAGGAGCAGGCAGGCAGGCAGGTAGTTCATTGAAATAAATAGAGATATATAGAGGTATATATATATATATATATATATATATATATATATATGTTATATATATTTATATATATATAAATATATATATATATATATATATATATATATATATATATATATATATATATATATATATATATATATATATAGTATATATATATATATATATATATATATATATATATATATATATATATATATATATATATATATATATTTAGTATATATTATATATATATATATATATATATATATATATATATATATATATATAGGTATATATATATATATATATATATATATATATATATATATATATATATGTATATATATATATAATTGATAAATAAACATAATCCTATTTATAAGATTAATTGAGCCGTCATCGACTCTCAAAAAATTATTGCTATTTTCGTTAGTTATTAAATAATAATCTAAAACAATATCTAACATTTTACTACCCTATAAAAATTTCTGTATTATTTTAATATTTAGAAAATTTTTCTACAAAAAATATATATATTTTTTAATTAAGAAAATATTCTTTATAAATGTTTATTTTTCAATGTGACATAATGAGTGCTAAAAAGCAAAGAAGAATGTAAGAGGTTTTAAAAACAATGGATTAAAAAATTGTTAGCGCGTTCACCTGAGCTTCATTGAAATAATAATAATACATGACATTGATACACATAATACACACACACAATATTAATATTAATAATACACACATTAATATTATGATGATACACACACACACACATATTATTATTATTATTATTATTATTATTATTATTATTTATTATTATCATTTCTTTTTTTATTCCAATTATTATTACTATTATTATTTATTACTATGTTATTATTATTAAGATCCTAAAATTATTATTATTTTTATTGACTCTTATTATTATTTAAATATATTATTATTATTATTAATATTATTATTATTATTATTATATTATTATTATTATATTATTATTATTATATTATATTGTTTGGGTTTTATTATTATCATTTCAGGCCTGATATTACTTTATCAATCTATCTACCACTTATCTATCTATCTATCTAAGACCATTTATCGTTCTTCACATTATTGTGAGAAAGAATTGAGTTAGGTTTATTTTATTATTTAGAAATAAATGATATATTAAACCATCCCATTCTCGGTCATATTCAACTTGTATTCTCTTCCACCCTTTATCATGTTTCCTCATTCACCATTCTCACAAATAAAAATCTGTTACTTTTATTATCGCCAATATAAAGTTATTAGATTGGTTGTAGAAGAGTCGAATGAAATTCCAATAATTCGGTTTTGCTACTTTTGATTTAACCTAGATTGTACTTGGAAAATTTAAGCTACCAAGCTTATAACATACCACCAATGCTGTTTATTGTATAGCTACTATTTTTTTACTATTTAATATTTATGGTTGACCAACAAGTTATTAATTCCACTTATTTCCTGTTTGAGATACTGTGAATGCCAGAAGAGGCAAGAGTCAAAACATTTTGAACTGAGGTTTACTTACCATTAGCTGGAAGGAAGAGAGTTTTAAAGGCAAGACAAGATCTAAGGATACCAATTATTGGGTAAGTAGATGCAGTTTATCAGGCTGTTATTTTACTTTGCTTAGATCACTTTATTTATATAAAGTATGCCTTAATAGGCAGATATCTTTTAATTAATTATAAATTTTAAATATGAAAGCAATTACACACATTTGGCCTATTTGCAGTATAGAAAGGATCACAATTTTGAGGCAACTTTTTAATCATTTCTTGTAAGTTGTGCATCATTTATATAAAATCAAATATTTCCAAAAAAATATAGATTTAAGAAGTTGGTTTTATTTTGAAAGTACAACTTTTAAAATGCTCCCTATTTATTTTTTCAGCTGGGACTGTTTACTGCTGTGATAGGCTGGTGTTGAGCTGGACAGCATCTTTCAACACCCTTAGATATATATTTATTCTCCTTGAAAGTAAAATCAAAAAATAAAATATCATGAATTAATATTTAAAGTACAATGTTCTTTTATTGTCTTTATATTTTAAATATTTTTATGCAAAGTAATCAAGATTATTATTCCTGATAATTTTTGTATATGAAACCCTCAGTAGGATTTTCAATTTCAATTTTCAATTTTTGATTTTTTCTTGTATATGGGCATCCTCAGCGGTGATTCGATCTGCCTAACTTCTCTCAGATTAAAGGCCTCCAAAGCCTGCTCTGTTATTTAATAGTAATTGTATCTTGAAAGTTGTGGTTCAATATTGATAGTTGTAGTTGTGGTTAAGCCTAAGCTATTAAATTACTTATCATCTCAGCATTATATCAGTCTGCTGAAATATTCATATTATATATTATTAAGATATAATCAATTATTTTGATGTTGGTCAGTGTACAGTTTTATGTCGGTAATTGTGGAGTTCCAGTGACACCATTCTATGTGTTATCTACTTCCCATTTCCATAAATAGGTCATTCCCAATTATTAGGTTTTTTTATCCTGTATAAGGCTACTAATTAATATCATACCATTTCCAACTTTAATATATAGGGCACTACCAAGCAATAGGGCACTAACAATCACTAATTTTAAAATTCCCCTATAGGGCTTGAATTAATATTGACATGTATTTTATTGAATCGAAAGTTTTCAGTATGTTTTTATAATTGAAATAATTTAGTTTTTTTTTTCTTTGGTATAAAATTAAGAAATTAAAATTAAATATTTGAAATTAAATTTAATATTAAAATTTGACAAATTTAATTTGATCATGGATTCATATGATCCATATATTTGAAATAAAATATTTATTAATGATATTATCTTGACAGCCCTTCTGAGAGTTGGTTCTAGTAAAAACCTTATTAATAGAAGAGGGGCTAAAAGATCTTCTTGCACAAAAAATGATTAACACTGTACTATACCAAAAATAGCAAGCTTCCAGAGAGAGAAATATTTCATTGTGTGATCTTAAATTATTTTAAATGAAAATCTTTTCAAAGTTAGATCGCAAGTTATTGCCTAAAAAAGGACATTCCGACATTGATATAAATTTCAGATTATTTTTATAATAAAATATAAATACTTATAATTTCACATCATACACATCATAATCAAAATCAATCACCACCTACTCCAACTAATGCTCAACATATAAAATTTCCTCCAATAGATTTACCATCATTTGATAGCACAGAAAATAAATCAATTTATTTTTCATTTGAGAGCATCAAGAACAAGAACAACCGCAGTTTTTCACAATTTGAAATACAGTATTAGGTTAAAGCAGTATCTGCCCTGCTAATATTAATATTAAAGTTTAAAGGTGGAGGATCAACCTGATGATGTAGCAAAAAAATTATATTACTTAAGGGGTGTAAGCGGTCAACAGTATACTGAATGAAAAATGTTTAAATTAAAGCTTGCAGAATGCTAGTATGATGAGGGGTTAGTGAAGTAGAGTTTTGATAAGATCAGATTGTGAGATAATGTGGTATGGAATCAGATTTTTATGCAATATTTTGTGTTATGGCGGGAAATATCTGATAAATATAAAAAATCAATTATATGACTGTTAAAAGATGCCCAAACCAGATTAAATCCATATTAGATAACCTCGCTTAGTTGCTTAATATGTGTTGAAAGAGTGTACAAGGGAGTATAACTCTGGTAGCTCCTATAAAAAATACATCTGCAGCATCTCAGGAGAAAAAGGGACTTCTGACCTAGCAGTGCAGTGATTTAAAAATCAAAAAATGTGTCAAAGTAGGACCATTAAATGTGTTCTGTGCATTTATGTTATATAGATGATGGTAGGATGGAATAAGTATAAATTGAATTTTCAAAATCTTATAATCAATGCAGTAGGATAAAGAAAATAAAAAAATTGGAGAGCATTTTGTTGCAGTACTAAATCATGATCAGTCTCAATGCAGGTATAGGTTCAAAAACCCTTGTTATAAATGTGGTAGAAATCACTTTTCCTTTTTATGTTATTAAAATAAATAATAAAAATGGTAACACAGTGCAAATAAAAAACAATTCAATGCATCCCATAATGCAACTCTCTAGTAATGTAGTTGCTTTAGAATTTCACCAGCTCAAAATTTGATGTAATAGTATTGTGATTTGAATTAATACCCTTTAATACAGCCTCATTAATAATTTATTTGCCAACTTTACAGCTAAAACTTATTGGCTGAAGTGAAACTGGCACCTTCTTAGTACTTTATGATTTCAGCTTCAGAGTATTTTTTGACCTTTCCTTAGCAAATAAATTAAAAAATTATAAAATTATAAATGCTGATATAAAAATAATGTCAAAGGATTTAATGAGACTAAAAGCTACAAGACGAATATCATTGGAAATTAATGGGTCTCTGGGAAAAAAGAAGAGTGATACTAGCAGAATTGGTCCAATTAACCCCCAATACTAAACTCATAACGTCTGCTACTACTAGGGAATCCTTTAAAAAAGCCAAATATAGAATTAGCTGATAAATTTTTGTGAAATTGAGTGTAAATATTGATTACAGAAAGTGAATTCAATACACATTATTCCAGTTCATGCTGGTACTTTAGGTACAAAAATGAAAAATTCTTGTTTTTCTACACTTGTATAGGCATTATGCTTACTGGCAGTGAGTCTGTCATTGTAAAAAATTTAAACAAACCTTCATGTTTGAAAAATTTGTGGACAAAACTAATGAGTACTGTAATGCCATCCCTAACCTAATAAAAAAAGAAACCCAAAAAAAGTAGTAATATAATAATAATAATAACGTGGAAGTCATGGTAGTCCTCATAATAATAATATATTAGAGATATGTAATGATTTCTGACTACTAGAATCTTCTATCTCTTGTAGTTACATTGCCTGTAATTTGCCTGATGATTTTACTTAATCTAAATCATAATGAGAGCACTTAATATGTCAAACTTAAAAAATTAATGAGAAATTATGTATGAGTTATTATGAGCCTCCTTTCTGATGAAGATGAAATCATATATCTGTTAGGTATTATTATATAATGGCAAAGTGTCTTGATTGATGGCCAGACTGATACTTTCCATTGTTTAGGGAGTAATAGAGTATAAATTTTTACCAAATAATTATAAAATTAGCTTCAATTTTTTTAAAATCTACTTTAAAAAAGATTCAGAAAAATCCTGGTAAAATTTGACAATATAATAAAAATTTTTTTTAATGGAGCATTAGAATCGGTATAATTCGAAAAGGTTCTATTCAATAATTAAAAAAAATAATAAAGGATAGTTCTTTCATGCCAGATGGTGTGTACAGAAAATTTCAAACACCAAAGAGAGTAGATTTTAAGTATTATGTGAAAAAACAAAGACACTGCTCTCTCTTCATAACCAAGAGTTCCTCCCTCTACCTGTCCTAAGTCTTAACAATTAAATTAGAGATAGCTTTGAACTTTTTAAGGTTCAATAGATTTTTATTGGTCTATGATATTGTCAAGGCCTTCCATCAAATTTGGTTACCATATATAGATAGTTTAAAATTACATTTTCTTTGGGTTAAGGGTATAAATGATTTTTCTGAGGTGGCCTACAAAATGAACAGACTGCCCTTTGGTATGAGGTTCTCACCAATCTTGCTTATGGTTGCCTTATATATTATATTAATTTTACATTGTAATATTCATGACCCATTTGAAAGTAAATTAAGAAATATGCTTTATAATTTGTCTTATATGGATAATCTTGCATTTTCATCTAATTCTGAATCTGAAATTAAATTGTCATTTCACAAATCAATTAATATTTTTAGTCAATATGGCTTTAATTTGCAGCAATTTGGTTCAAAATTTGATGGAATTGGAATCTGAGTTTTGTGAGGATTCTGAAGAACCCTTACAAACCAAATTATTAGGTATTTTGTGGTCTAAGGACCAAGATCTTTTTACAAATAAACCTGTAAAATTAAATTTAGAGGCCAATACTTTAAGAACCATACTTTCATTTTGAATAGTTGCTTTGATCCACTTGCATTGACCTTACCTTGTAGAAATAGGGCAAAACTGTTTTTGCATGAGGTGCAGATGGATAGTAGTATCACTTGGGATGACCCTTTGGGTGATGACAGATTGAGAGAGTGGAAAAAGATTTGCAAATTATATAATGCTGGTGTTGAGCCTTCCATTCCCAGGTATATTGGGAATTACACTGGTAATTATGATTTAATGGTCTTTACAGATGCTAGCAAGAGGATCTCTATGGATGTGTGATTTATTTAAAAAATCTTGATACACATTCCCTTCATTATCTCACTGCCAAAAATAAAGTAGTGGTAACAAAAGGTGTTGGTAGAACCATCCCTGTGTTAGAGCTATTTTCAGTGGCCCATGGAGTGGTTTGTGTGATAGATTTATATTCTCAATTAACAAGCGATTGTCCCATAAAGATTTAAAGAATTTACATATTTTCACTGACTCCATGATTTCCTTAAGCTCTGGCAGCTAAAGTTAATTTGACGAGTGAGATAGAGAATAAGTCTTTATATATTAAAAGCATATATTAAAATAAATTATGAGCTATGTGACAAGTCATAATGTATTTTCAATCAGTATTAAGGGTCCAAGTATTACCCTCTGCAGACATAACTAGGTGTGTATGCTCGACATAAGGTTACAGAAAAACAAATATTTTAAAGTCCAACTGAAATGAATTGTGTTGACACTTTCTCCTTTGAAGTTCCCTTCAATATTCATTTTAACTTTTCAGATTAATAGTATTCCCTCTGATCAGTGGGAACCAGTAATAGCATTAAATAAGTTTTCTTCTATTGGGAATATTTTTGGGGAGGGGGAGTTTATTAGAAAGTTAAGTATTTACACTATAATTTAGAGTAAAGTCTAAAAACCCTTCTCTCTTCCCTTAAATATGAGTTGTAATTATAAGGATAGTTGTTCATTGGTTTATAAAGGAGAAAAAATTAACTTTTCAGATACATATGATTATTTATTAAATCCTCTTGCTGTAAAATCAACTAATTTAGCTAATCAATAAATTTGTTCTTTTAGAATTTTAGCTTAATTAGAGTTAATCTAAATTGGTAAATTAAAAATAATTAAATGAAAGAGTCCTATATTAGTAAAGATGTCCTCTTAACAAGATTTTGGGCTACAGGAAGAAATAAGAATGAAGAAGTTATTAAAATGCTTGCACTTCTTTGTAAAAAGGGAGTTTTACATACCATCTGCATATTCACTTGTAAAGAATGTCTGTAAAACTTGGCCTGTTTCAAAAACTATATTAGGCTAATAAAAATAAATTCAAGAATGACTATACGAATTTAGGAAATCTCCTAAGAGATTCCCTTTGGAGATTGCCGTAGGACCATATTGTCCATTTACCTGTAAAATAATGATATTAATGTTAAGGTGTATCATACTTATTATAACATGCATGTGGAGTAGGGCTGTAAATTTGTTGTTGTGTAAACATATTGATTCAGAATCCTTCATTAAATGCCTTTCAAAGGCATGTGTATGAATATGGATACCCTAAAAAGATATTAAGTGATGCTGGCTCACCAATAGTTTCATCCTTCAAAGTAATTAAATCATTTTTGAATGATGTAGAGGTAAAGAATTTTTTGAAGGAAAAAGATATTGAAAGTTTGGACTTTTCCACCTATCCACCCCATTCCAGTTTTTTAGGTTCAGTTGTAATCTCTTGTAAAACAATAAAAATATGGTTATAGCAGTATTTCTAAAAAATATATTAAAGTATGAGCAATTTCACTTGTTAATGAAAAGACTGGACTTAACAATTAACAAAAGACCTTTACTTAGATAAACTTCTAAAGATCAAAATATTGTCCTTTCAATACCCTTTAATTACCCTGAAATATTAATAAGGGTATTGAACTAAACCCAACCAATTGTAAAGTAAATGTCCCCATTTGCATACCTCTGAGCTGATGAGGAAGAGATCCAATTGGACTCCCAATAATGAAAAGCAGTGAAATAAAAGCTATAATAAAATATAAAAAGTTCAGAAAAGTGAAATAAAAATTACTATGCTCTGTATCATACTGAATTTACTAATTTGACGAGAAATTTAGTACTAACAAACCAGACAGGTATAGAGCCAAAATGCATATTAAATACGAGGTTAATGCACATTTGTTTGCCATCACAGCAAAACAATATACCAAACATATTTTTCCAATGGAGATAGTAACTTGACACAAGGAACAACACTCTTGGAGAGTAGTAGAGGATAATCTGTTAAGAAGGAAAATGGAGGAAATAAATAAGAAAGACATGTAATAATTTGATTCTCATCAAAAAGGCTAATTGTAACCTTTTATTTTGTTTCAATTATAAAGAAATAATTCTATCTTATATTATATTTTTCTCCGTTCAAGTCTTTAGTTCTAGCCGATAAAATTCGTTTTTTTAGTTTGTTTAAAAAAAAAAAAAAAAAAAAAAAAAAAATTTAATTAAAAATTTGTTTCATTTTTTGTTTATAACCTAATTTAAATTATTAGTTCACCCTTTGGTTTTAGCCTTTGATAATTTAACGCCCCCTCCATGTGTTTCAAATTACATTGAATAATTTTTAATCTAAAACAAATGATTAATGACTTGCCATATCCTTGTGGTTCTTTTTATAAGTTATTCATTTGTTTTTATATTCCAATTATATTTCAATACTTAACTTAAATAATAAATATATAATTATTTTACGCCTGATAGGCAGCATTTGTTTATCTATTATAAATTGGCCCAGCTGCTCCCATTTAAAAAGAAGAAAAATAAAAAATTGATTCTATGATCAGCTGACCAAAATGAGTCGGTCGCTGCTATTGCTATTCCACTAACTGTTACATTGGATAAACCTATTACTTATATATTTGAGCTAATTACTATAACTACTACTGCTACTTTTGATTTAACCTAGATTGTACTTGGAAAAATTTACGCTACCACGCTTATAACCATACCACAATGCTGTTTATTGATAGCTACTATTTCTTTAACTATTTCAATATTATGGTTGACCAACAAAGTTATTAATCTTCCAACTATGTCCTGTTCTGAGATACTGTGTGAATGCCAGAAGAGGCAAGAGTCAAAACATTTGAACTGAGGGTACATGCGAAAAGTTTGGAAAGAAGAGAGTTTAAAGCGATAATTCAATAACTGCTAGGGTGCTGGTAAGTAGATGCAGTTTATCAGGCTGTTATTTTACTTTTGTTTATGCTTATATAAAGTATGTCTTAATAGGCAGAGTTCCTGTTAATTATTAAATTAAATAAAATTTATAAATTTAAGTGTCATAGCTACATTTTTGGCCTATTGCAGTATAGAAGGATCACAAATTTAGCAAACTTTAATCTTCTGTAAGTTGTGCATCATTCATATTAAAATCAAATATTTCCAAAAATATAGATTAGGAAGTTGGTTTTGAAAGTACCAACTTTTAAAAGGCTCCTTTATTTTTTCAGCTGGGAGCTTGTTACTGCTGTGATAGAGCTGGGTTGGCTTGAGGTGGAGCATCTTCAACCCCTTTATTTATTTATAATTTATTTCTCCTTGAAACTAAAATATAATATAAAATATTCATTATTCATATTGGAAGTAAAGTTATTCTTTTTTTTAACTGTCTTTATATTTAAATATTTTATGCAAAGTAATCAAGATTTATTATTTCCTGATAATTTTTGTATATGAACCCTCAGTAGGATTTTCAATTATTCCATTTTCAATCTTGATTTTTTTGTATACCTTCGCTGTTGGTAACACGCCGCTTTACCAATAGCTAAAAGGGTCTGGTTTCGAACCCAGTTAGGTTAAGAATCAGGATGTATTATTATACATATAAAAAGTGAGGTTTTCACTTAGCACTAATATCATTGCAAGGACAATTTGAGTCCCAATATGATATACTTTTCTCCTAATCAAAAAACCCTGTGTGACCCCCTGACCCAAGGTGAGCGGGGGAGGTCTGCCAAAGGTTCCTAACAGACTGAAGACTTCTATATTCTTCCTGAGAAGATGTAAACTTTCAGAAGTAAAACGGTAGAATTTCCTTTTAGCTCATCGGTCAGGTGTAACATGCTCTGCTTTACTAACAGCGAGGTACTGTGGGTTTGAAACTCAGGTAGGTTTAAGAGATAAGCCTAGGATGATTATATATATTTATAACATATAAAAATCCTTTTTTTTACAACATTATATATTAGATATTCTTACATTATATATATTAATATATATATATATATATATATTATATATAATGATATAATATAATCTATATTATACATTATATATATATATATATATATATATATATATATATATTAAGTGTGTGTGTATGTATGTTTGTGCGTAAATATAAATATATATAAAAGTAAATGTACAGTATATTACGTATTACGCAAAGTAGCTTTATAAAACTGATTTTGCAAACTTTACTTAATTGTGATAAAATTAAATAAATTAGTTCACCTAAAAAATTTAATGTTTTAATTATGTGGGAAAATTAGTAAAATAAAAAAAAAAAAGAAAAAATAAATTACCAAAAATAGAACGAAGCAAATCAAAAGGAAGCTAAAATAAGTTTAAATTTCCTAAAAACTTCATCAGGTTAATTGCAATAAACTTCGAAATCCAATAAAAGTTTAATATCTTTCTGCAAATAGATTTTATTATTAACCTTGCTCTCCAGGAAGTTATCTGGAAAACATGACTTGGGTCTTGTACTTTCCCAGTCTTGAGAAACGGTTTTGATTAAGAAATAATGAGGTCACTACAAGAGAAACAAACTTCTATTACCATTAGTTTTCTAAAGGATAAGAGCTTTGTCTATACTATAAGAACAAATTGACAATGTTTTATATATTATATGATACGTTTTCAACTTATAAATTTATATATATATTATATATATATATTATTATATATTTATACTATATATATATATATATATATATATATATATATATATATATAATATATATATATATTAATATAATAATATATATATTTATAATATTATATTAATAATAAAAATATAATATATAAATTATATATATAATATATATTTATACCTATATAGTTATAATTATATTATATATATATATATATATATACTATAACAAGCAAGCCTTCACTACGGAACCCAGAAACCACCTTAGCGAGAAAGATGAAAAAATATTATTTTATTTCTTTTGAAAAAGAAAAAAAACATTAATATTATTGTATAACATTATTGTATCTTGAGTTTTATTTCACAGATTTTCAAAGATTATTGTATATTGTAAACGAATCAAGAAACTGAAGAGAATTGGATTATTACGTCGCTTCTCGAAGCTGTTCTGATTTTGCTCTGCTTCGAGTTTGTTGCACAGAAAATTCTATTCACAAAATATTTATTACTTCTGAAGTTAGAAAAAGAAATGGAAATCAAAATGTGTTTAATACTAATACATGACAATTTTAGAAAAATATATGGATTCTATTTATTCTTGACAAAAATGTACTATATCAGCAAGTAAAAATATAAATAATAAATTAATAATAATTAATAATAATAATAATAATAAATAATTAATAAAATAATATTATAATAATAATTAATAATAATAATAATAATGAATAAAATAAATAATAATAATAATAATATAATAACAACAATAATAATAATAATAAAATAATAACAATAATAATACAATAATAATAATAATCATAATAATAATATAATAATTAATAATTAATAATAATAATAATAATAAATAATAATAATAAATAATAATAATAATAATGAATAATAATAATAATAATAATAGGAAATAATTAGGTAGATGATAAATATAATGATTAACGAAAATGATAATATGGAGTATGAATAATACAAATTGGGTAAAAATAAAATAATAATAAAAATAATAAATAAAAATAAAATTAATAATAATAATTAATATAATAATAATAATAATAATAATAAATAATAATAATAATAAATTATAATAATAGATGATTATATATATATATTATATATATAATTATAATATATTATTATATATATATATATATAATATATATTATATATATAATATATTATATATATATAATTATATATATTAAAATATAAATATTTGATATATATAAACATAATAAATATATAGTTATAATATTTATTAATATAATATATATGTAAGTATATATATATATATGGGCAAAGTTTCCATGGGTAGTGTGCTCTTGTAGAATATGCTGCAGTTAAAAGCATATCAATCAACGGTTTCATATTTCTGATGGATAAGATGGTCTCATGTCAAGAGTATTAAGACTTTTATATAATAACAACGTTAGTGATAACTATTATATGATTTATAATTCATTAATATTTAAAGATGATATTTTCGTACAATATTATAATAAATTATAATTTTTTTGTGAACTACCACTCGTCAGAGACCCCCTCAGGTGAGAACAATGCTTTATATTAATGGGAAAAATATTATAGTATGTAATTTTTAAATAAAATGGTAACTAATTGTTATATATTAATTAATAAATTAGTAATTAAGCAACAAAGTTATTGTATGGAGTTCTAACATTGATATCATTAATTCATTTAACATATGCAATAATAATTGATATTTTAGGTTTGATAGATAGTATTAATTTTGTTTTAATGTGAGCAGACCCTCATGACTAGAAAAATCATCAAAAAGAAAAACGGTAGAGATAATATAGTTAGTAGTATGTCCATATTTCTGTTCATGAGTCTTATCAAATGTGTAGGAACTTAAGATTTTGATTCCAACATGAAATTACTCTAAATTAATATATTGAGTATTATTATTAGTTCATTATTAGTTATATAATCCTTAGTGATTTAATTAACTCTATTAATTAATCATACAGCTTAAGTGTAGTTGGTTGCTCATCTCTGTTCATTATCAAAATAGGAAGATCATTGTGTCTATTTTCTTTACACACTTAAGAAATCGAGGATATTCAAAAGTGACCCGGTCACAGAGTGGCCGACGAATTGAGTGACAGATAAAATCATGTTACACGATTGTCAAATGAGTTGACGATTAGTATCCATACCAGCACCATAGGATTTATGATAAGACAGTCATGTTAAGCCATGCCACGCTAGACGAGCTGGGCGGACAGCAGACACCTAAGTGCGAGAGAGTTATTAAGTCTTATATTAATAAGGTTCATAGGTAAATGTAGTTGCTAAATTTGTCTATATAATGATAGTCAAGTATGTTAGATAGTTATAATTATATATATGTAAGTGTGAGATAAGGGCTAGTATATTATATTGTGATAAGTGTAGTAAATAATATGTGAGGGTATTACTGTCAGGAAAAAACGGATGATTAATTGTGGCTAAGAAGCTTAATGCATAGGTTCTGTTAATTGAAGATTTATTTAAAGAATATTTTATATTATAGTTTTAATTTTAGTTCTATGATAAATATTTATTATATTAATTTATTAATGTAATAATTGAGATATTAATATAGTTAATGTAAATTGTTAGTAATTAATTAGTTGATTGAATATAATTTCAATCCCACTCTCATGAAATGAGAATTAAATTATAATTATTATTATCTCAAGAATGGACTACACATATAGAAAACTCCAACCAATTTTCACAGAATGCATTTTCAAATTTTAATGATAGTTAAATGTAGTAGTTGAGTTAAGTTTTATAAAACATTAAAGAGTATGGTCATAAATATACTATGAACGCTAAATGTCGGAGTGTCGTGATTATGTAATGTGCCGTCAAAACTATTTTAGTAGAATTGGGCGGCAAGCTTTGAATTTTAAATATTTCATTGTTGCCTGTTAGCCAGCCTTTGACACAAAGTTCCCATCATGGATAGTATATTAGGACTAAGAGTGTAAAACCCGAAGTCGAGCATCAGAGTATCTACGTTATTTAGTCATAAGAGATTGAAGTATTATTATTTAAAATTAATAAATAGTATAGATGATAGTAATTATCACTAACGTGTTATATACACACTTCAGTATATTTCAAACTATTAAGCTTTTGAGATAGCATATGCACTAATGAAAATAATTGTTCCTATTATCCTCAAAAACCTACGATCTTTATGTATCATCTACCAGTATGCAATGGATAAGGTGTTGACTAATCAACCTGTTGCCAAAAGTGGGCCTTATTCATTCATGTATTATTTCTGATTGCTTAATTATTTATTTATTATTAATCATTTCATTTAGTATTCTAAAATTTTCGAATTTACTAATTGAAACCGAAGATTTTTCCTCTTTTTCTCTTTATCTGACATTAGTTATTTATATACTTACGATACATTTCTATTGGCATTATTTTGGTCGATTAGAAACTTTATGACGAGAGTCTCATTTAGGTCAATATCATAAAGCAGTTTAAATATATCTTATATTTGATTTCAAATATAGTATAAATCTTCACTGAATTATACATCCTTACTCATAGATATATGAATTTTATTATCGTTTATTTCCCGAGTCACACTATAATAAGCGAGTCATTTGTTAATTCATGTTTAGATTCGAATTCAGTACATTTATAAAGATCTATTCATAGTTACGATTTTTATTATAAAATTCTTATATCAATAATTTAATGTATATTATTCACTCATAGATAAGATTCATTATTTCATAACAGTTATGATTTCATCTTTCATTATGTATTTCTAGTATATCGAGATATTTATTGGACGAGCTTATTATTATAGTTAAACTGATATCATTCATATATCACACACTATTGACATTTGAATCATTACACCTAATAATACTTACATATCAGAATAATAGAATTTCCACACTCACTATAATCTTGCAAGCCAATTAGATTATGTGACCTAAGATGAGGTTGAAATGAGTTATAATAATAAATTTCTAATTTTTTCATAAAATCAACATCGACTTGAATTCTATCTATAATTAAATAACAGCAGAAAAAGAAAATTTAACTAAATTAATCTTTCTCCCTTTTATCATACTGATCTTACTATAGTTTCCTTTTCTTGTAGCGTGAATTTATCTTTCTTATTTTCGGATAGAAAAGGATCACGTCATTATTTACTTAACATACAATAAGGCATGTAAGTGAGAGTGAAGTTTTTGAATTTAAGTGGCATTTATATATAACTTCTTTTCATAATAATAATGAGAGCAGATTTATGATTATATGGTGATAATCTCTGCCTTTAAGGGTTAGTGCTTCTTCATTCATTTGTATAGTGATATAGTACAACATGTACATATCACACATCTAAGTTAAATCGCTTTTACAGACTTTCTTCAACTGTTTTATAACTCATTATACATATGACTTTATTTATTATATTTCAGCCTCTCAGCTTCGTAATTATGTTTGACAATCAGTTTTCACCTATATTATATAGTATACATATATATATATAGTTCCATAATGCTAATAAGACATAATACGGAATCATCTAGAATAACTCTCTAATCTCAGTATAATTACTTCACTCCTTTGTAAGAATAATGTTTATCCTTTTACATGGCTATATCACAACTAGTATTTTACATTCACTTTCTTGATATAATAAGCCATCATGACTTCTTATATTTCACAATATTCGTTGGCTCGTAATAAATATAATTAATCTCTCACATTAATATTCATAACCTCGGAATAAATCCTCTTTTACTTTAACTCATTTCATCTTTAATCTATTATCACATTTCACATTATTATAATATCATCTATACTAATTCTATATTTTATCTATATCATCGGATCGTCTATATACATCATCTCATCGATTCATTCATCATCTAATTCATTATTACTATATTACATCTAATTATTCATTATTTAATTAATTTCATCAATATTTAATTATAACCAATAACACATTGGCGATATTATTATCCATAAATACTAACATCTATATCAATTTACTATATCTAATTTATATGGTCAATCATTAAAGTAAGAATTCTAAAAAAACAAACACTTCATCATTCGTACTATATAATCATCAAATCTTCATCATCAATATAATGATTAATTGAAGTGTTCTTTTAGCAAGAAAGTTTATCATATATAATCACTATTATTAAGAACACTTTCTGAACTTTTTTTGAATCTATTTTTTTTTATCAGTATCAGAATCATCTAATTTCATCTATATCTCACATCATCATTACATCATCTTATCATCTAACTTACTCATCATTCAAATTATTAGAATATTATGTAATGATCATCAACTTCTCACTCAATAAGCTTCATAATTCTAATCTATATGATCATCAATAAATATCTCTCCTTATTCATTCATATTCAAATAATCATCAATATCATCAGTCGTTCATCTAAAATAAATAATACTTCATGATTAGATACAATACAATTCAATCACATAGCTATATATATAAGCATACATTAACACTCACGGAATTCTCACGTAGCATACTGTCATTCATTAGAAATTACATGAATAATTCATTCAATCTAAGCTAACTATATAGCATTTACAAGTAACAGCTCTTTGTATATACTCTCACCTATTTCGATTAATAAATCATAAAATACATTACCGTCACTCGCAACTTCGTTATTATTTTATTAGGTAGGTTATGCTGATATCTATTATAACGTCTTATATTACCTTATAATCCAGCTTCCACATAATCAGTCTCTCCTGGACATATCATTAGGTACATATCAGTATGATTGTAGTATTGCACACGGCTCGATTGATCACACTAGGGCAGATCATAGCATAATATATATTCATATACAAAAAGCGCGCATCTCACAGCTCGACACACACACACAATAAAGACATCATTACTCACTCACCGGCGTACAGTGAATATTATTCAGTTACAGCAAATGATCGCGAGTCTTTCCCGAAAACAATATTGGTTTTTATTCATATTAAACAATTACGATATAAGCTAACCAAGTTGAATACACGTATTTTATGAGAGAGTTTATAAATTAACACCACCCTATACCTCACCACTAATAATATTAATTTATATATTATATATAGTTATATATTAATAATATTTGAGTTATAGTATACATATACCCATCTATCATGCTCACAAAGAAGTCACTAGGTCTACACTGGGCTTGAAAATTAATTCTAATACTAACATAGCTAGGCTACCACGCACATACATTGTTCTAAACGTCAAAAGGGAAGATTTTGGATTCGTAATAATATAATATATATTATTAATATATATATATTATATATATATTATATATATAAGTATATTATATAATATTAATTAATATTATATTATAGATATAATATATTATATATATATATTATATATATTATAATATATAATAAATATATTATATATAATTATTATATATATATATAATATGGCATATGAAGTTAATTAACCCTTATGAAATGAGAAGCTATATAATATATAACAACTCATAATATCTTATACTTAAAGAAGAAACCTATAGTTTTTTGTATTAACATTGATAATAGTTATAATATATAATTAAAATATTATATAAACGAAAATAAAATTATATAAAAACTGTACATATAAAAAATAATATATAATATGACAAAAAGATATATGAAACAGGATACTGAAGATTATAATATTAAATATCATAGAGCATGATTCATAGCTAACAATCTCAAACACAAACACGGTCACGCAATAATTAAAGAATAATTAAGTAGTTATGTGAGGGCGGTAATGATGAAAGGGTGAATTTAGTACATAACAATATTATAATACTAAGAAGGGTTCAGTTAAGACAGAAGATAATAAAACAGGTTAAACCCATTACTACAGTCACACACACACATATATACTATAGTATAGTTATATATATATAGATTATATATATATATATATATATATAGAATATATATATATTGTATATATATATAATATATATATATAGATATATTAATTATTATATATATAAGATATATTATATAATTTATAATTATATAGATATATAATATATAAATATATAATATATTATAGATATAGAATATATATATATACTTAATAATAATGTATATATATTTAAATAATAGATATATATATATTATATATATATATAGATATATATATTGAATATATATATAGATATATAGATACATATAAATAATGAATAATGAATAATTATAATTACCTTATATAAAGATATTATTACTGATCTACTCCAATCTAGATAAAAGAGTAAATATATAGATTATATATATAGATATATATATTAATTTTGTAGTATATAAATATAATATAATATATAAATAATGATTATATATTAATAAATATATGTAGTAAAATATAACTATATATAAATATAAAGATTAATATTATATATATACTATATATTAAAGAATAGTAGCCCAAGTATAGAGCCCTGACCTTCCTCCACGCATCTTTTATATTAGACTCTCTCTCTTCTCTCTCTCTTTCTCTCATGTACCCCCAAGCAGATCAAAAAAATAAATAATTAAAAATAAAAAATTATATGCATATTAAAAACAATATTAATAATTTTAATCGGAAAGTAATATGAATTAAAACACGTAATATCTTA
>JABUQX010083384.1:35000-37500 GCA_015478945.1 Trachelipus rathkii | reverse complement strand
TATATATATATATATAGATATAACTTCGAAAGAGAATAAAATAATCTAACATTGATAACAATTTCAATATATTATATATATATATATATATATATAATAATATATATATAATATTATAATATATATATATATATATATATATATTATTATATATATTAGATATAGTATATATACATAGAAAATTAGTAGTAAAATTTTAACTACTAGATGTAGTAAGCAGTATTTAACTATTTTTTTTGTACATTTTACTCCCCAGTAGTTTATGTTACGAATTTTCCTGGTTAAATTTTTACTATTTATTTAGTTGTTCAATGAACTTTCATATTGAGTAGGTTTGACTTTGTAAGTAGTTTAAATATTTTATCAAAAGTGGTTAACATTCTGTAACCCCAATAGTGGTAAATTCTACTACATAACAGTTACAAACAACACCGATATCTTAGTAATTATAACACCTAATTTAATAGATTAGGCTACTACTTAGTAATTGTTACAATTACTATTTTTGTATATTATTTTGACTACCAGTGAAGAAATATTTACTCCATATTTGCTGGTAAAATTATCAAAGGAAATTTAAGTACTATAGGTTGTTGTTATTACTATACAGAAAATATATTGGAAGTAGGTTTAAATTTTGTAGTAGCTATAATATCATTGATGAAATAATTTAAACACCGTTTTAGTAAATTTTAATAGTAAATAGCAAAGTAAATATTAAATATTTTTACATTACTTTAAACCAATTGCGAAAGACCCTAATAATCAATAATAATAATAATAATAATAATAATAATAATTATAATAATATAATAATAATAATAATAATAATAATAATAATAATAATAATGATAATAATAATAATAATAATAATAATAATATATAATAATAAAATAATAATATAATTAATAATAATAATAATAATAATATTTTAATAATATAATAATATAATAATAATAATAATAATAATAATAATAATAAAATAATGATAATAATAATAATAATTATAATAATTATAATAATAATAATAATACTCAAACCTAATAAATATAAAATAATAATAATATAATAATAATAATAATAATAATATAATAATAATAATAATAAATAATAATAATAATAATATTTAATAATATTAATAATAAAAATAATAATACCCAAACTAAAGCAGTGCAGTGTGTGTGTGTGTGTGATGTGTGTGTGTGTGTGTGTGTGTGTGTGTGTGTAGGTGGTGTGTGTGTGGTGTGATGTAACCATCTTTGACACTATATATATATATATATATATTATATATTTTCATATATATATATATTATATTTATATATATATATATATATATATTATATTATATATATATATATATATATTACGAGATATATATATACAGGGGAACGTTTATTAGCTTTTTATCATCCTCCTTGGTCTAGTGGTTAGACAACACGCGGAAGCTAAAGAGGTGAGTGTTCGAATCTTCACTCCAGACTGGCCGGTGATCGAATCAATATGGATCAATATCAATACGAGTTCAATGACGTGATGTGACGTAATACTATGAGGTATTGAAGTAAATTCAAGTTGCTGATAATGATGGTGGTCAATGCGTGGAATATATTTTACAATCACACAATGACAACTACACAAGTAGTAAATATAACGACTTCAAACCATAGTAAAATTTACCACCTCTCTTTCTACTACAAGTTGTAGTAGAAAAAAATAGTTAAAATTAAATTGTCCTTTATACTACTAAACAAAAGTTCATTTTACTACCACACAAAAAGTAATTTTAACTAATACATACGTGTAGTTTCATACACTCTCCTACAAGTAGTCACAAGATTACTCTCTCTAAGAGGTTGCGAGCATAAAACCGTAACCCCCGAACCAGCTAGAAGCTCAACTAATCTATACAAGTGCGCTTTATAATATTACTAACATTTTATACTCATAAGCTCGCCTACCCTACACCCTACTCACAAACTACTCCTATATACAATAATCACCAATAATCCACTATAATCATAACTAAATATATATATATATATATATATATATATATTATATATATATATATATATATATATATATATATATGATATATATATATTATAATATATATATACTTCGAAAGAAGAGAACATTTAAATAATTTAACATTTTGATAACAATTTCATATATATATATATATATAATATATATACTATATATGATTATTTATATTTATACTATATATATATTATATATAATATATTCATATATATATATATATATATATATATATAAATAATAGTATATATTTATATATAATAAATTCTTCATCTTGATCTCTACAGCAAAATGATTGATAACTTCCTCGGCTTATATTGTGTAGCTATGATGAGCACTCATTAAAGCCATTTCTGTTGAGACTTTCTTCTCTTTTAGAATTGAAAAAGTATGTTTTGAGCCTTTCCAGAGTAGAGAAATATCTTTTTGGAGTTCAAGTTTTGAGTGAGGCAAA
>JABUQX010083384.1:22500-25000 GCA_015478945.1 Trachelipus rathkii | reverse complement strand
AATAATTTCTTTATGATTTAAAAACCTCTCTCCTAATGCTGATATTAAATCATCCAAAAATGATATAAAAATAGATGTACAATAATAAGTTTGTGGGTCGGAAGTAGGAATGTTGGGTCTGTATTTTTGGAACTTGTTAATTCTTGGTACAGCAATTTCAATACCCAGCTCTGATACGCTTACACATTTTTCAAAAATCTGCTGAAATTCTAATGTTGCATTTTCTCTGATGGCTTCAAGTTTACTTTTAACTAAAGGACTTACGAGATTTGTTCCTGACAGCGACGAATTATATAAAATTAATTTAACCTCTGCACTTTATATTTATTATTAACAGATATTAAACTTAAAATTTTTTAGTGTCTAGAAAATTTCGGGGGAGACCATAGCCCCCCCCCCCTGGATACACCACTATATATATATATATATATATATATATATATATATATATATATATATATATATATATATATATATATATATATATATATATATATATATATAGAAGAACTATATATATATATATATATATATATATATTCTATATATATATATTGGAGAACGAGATAGTATTACGGCCCCCATAAAATTTTGTGAAATCCACAATTTTATATATAAAACAAAATTCAAATAAAACCAATGAAAGAGCAAAATTGAAATTTCAGCCCCCACCCAATATATATATATGTATAATAATATATATATATATATATATAACTCTTATATATATATATATATATATATATATATATATATGTATAATATAATAATAACTATATATATATATATACATATATATATATAATATATATATATATATATATATATATATATATATATATATATAATATATATATATATATATATATATATATATATATATATATATATATATATATATATATATATATATATATATATATATATATATATATATATATATATATATATATATATATATATATAGTTTGACCTATAATTTATGCTGCAAGGTATGAAAAATTATTTACCTTTTTATAATTTAAAATTCTTCATTTTCAAACATTTTAAAAAAGTCACCATTAAAATAATTACGGTAAACAGTAATATATAAAATCTCTTGAATTTTTTATTTAAGTGTTAGTACAAATAAAGTTAATTTAATAATTGCCTAAATGTTCTTCAAAATAAATCGAGTTGCCTAAATGTTCAGTCCAAATAAATTGGGTTAGACGAGTTGCCTAAATGTTCTGTCAAAATAAATTCGGTTAGGCGAGTTGCCTAAATGTTCAGTCCAAATAAATTGGGTTAGACGAGTTGCCTAAATGTTCTGTCCAAATAAATTCGGTTAGGCGAGTTGCCCAAATGTTCAGTCAATTAATTTCCATTAAACAATATGCCTAAATGTTCTGTCCAAATAAATTCGGTTAGACGACTAGATAAATATTCAGTAAATGCAGAATATTTCTTAGATAAACTCGATTTAAATGTTCTGTCCAAATAAATTCGGTTAGGCTAGTTGCCTAAATGTTCAGTCCAAATAAATTGGGTTAGACGAGTTGCCTAAATGTTCTGTCAAAATAAATTCGGTTAGGCGAGTTGCCTAAATGTTCAGTCCAAATAAATTGGGTTAGACGAGTTGCCTAAATGTTCTGTCAAAATAAATTCGGTTAGGCGAGTTGCCTAAATGTTCAGTCCAAATAAATTGGGTTAGACGAGTTGCCTAAATGTTCTGTCCAAATAAATTCGGTTAGGCGAGTTGCCTAAATGTTCAGTCCAAATAAATTGGGTTAGACGAGTTGCCTAAATGTTCTGTCCAAATAAATTGGGTTGGGCAGGACCTTTCAAGTATTTCGAGTCAATTGGGTTGAGCAGCTGAGGCTAAATGTTCAGTCCAAATAAATTGGGTTAGACGAGTTGCCTAAATGTTCAGTCCAAATAAATTGGGTTAGACGAGTTGCCTAAATGTTCTGTCAAAATAAATTCGGTTAGGCGAGTTGCCTAAATGTTCAGTCCAAATAAATTGGGTTAGACGAGTTGCCTAAATGTTCTGTCAAAATAAATTCGGTTAGGCGAGTTGCCTAAATGTTCAGTCCAAATAAATTGGGTTAGACGAGTTGCCTAAATGTTCTGTCCAAATAAATTCGGTTAGGCGAGTTGCCTAAATGTTCAGTCCAAATAAATTGGGTTAGACGAGTTGCCTAAATGTTCTGTCAAAATAAATTCGGTTAGGCGAGTTGCCTAAATGTTCAGTCCAAATAAATTGGGTTAGACGAGTTGCCTAAATGTTCAGTGAAATAAAATCACTTCTACAAATGGAGCTCCTCTCTCACACTAGTGAACAGACATGTGTGAAATCTGTCTGGAGTTTCAGAAATAACGAAAAAAACCCATATATATATATATATATATATATATATATATATATATATATATATATATATATATATATATATATATATATATATATATATATATATATATATATATATATATATATATATAAACTAAAAAAGTAAAT
>JABUQX010083384.1:10000-12500 GCA_015478945.1 Trachelipus rathkii | reverse complement strand
TTTAATAACTTTTAATATATATTTATATAAATAATATATTAAGATATATAGATATATTATGTTATATATATATATATATATATATATATAATATATATTTATATACGAGTTTCTCAAAAGTTCGTTTACTGATGTCATTAAAGGCGAACCGGCAGCACTACAGCAACATCGTGGTTATAAACGTGTTGGCAACTGTCTTGCCAACGTGGACACACCGGATTCAACTGGATCGGTTGAGTCAGTCTTGAGTTATCGCTGTCAGAGTGTGGGTATGTGTAGTTCCGCTGTAACGTTGTCAATGCAAGGAAATACTGAGCAAAGGTACGCTATTAAATTTTGCGCCAAACTCGACAACTCCACCACCGAAACATTGCATTCGTTAAGAGAAGTGTATGGTGCCCTCACAATATCGAGGACAATGTTGTTTAGGTTACACAAAGCTTTTAAAGAGGGTCGAGATGTGGAAGACGAACATAGAGTTGGACGGAAAAACCTCGGCAACATCTGAGAACAATGTGGAATTGGTATGAGCTGCGATGGCAAAAGATTGCTGTTTAAGCGTTCGAATGATTCCAGAGGAAACGGACTTGGATAAAGCCTCGGTGCACAGAATTCTAACAACACATCTCCACATGTGGAAGATTTGTGGAAAGCTGGTGCGCAAGCACAACATTGGAGCAAGAAGAGAACCGATTGCTAATCTGGAAGGCCTCAGTTTGGAGCCAAATTTCCTTGACAGGAGATGAAATATGAGTTTTTAGAGTACAATCCAGAGACAAAACGGCAAAGTGAGGAGTGACAAGCGAAAAATTCCCCGTGCCAGAAGAAAGCACGCATTAGTAGATTATAAGTGAAAACGTTGATTATCACAGATAGGTCCAACGACTCCTAGCGGACACTGCAGGCGATTGGGTGCTTCACCACAACAACGCGCCAGCCCACATGGCACTACCAATCAGAGAGTTTCTGGCAAAGATGAACATTCCCACACTTTCACATCCTCCGTACAGACCAGATTTAGCCCCTGGTAACTTCTCTCCTTTATCAAAGTTAAAATTAAAGTTGAAGGAACATCGTTTTGGGACTATGGAAAACATACGGAGGACTTTGACCTCCGAACTTCACAGCCTCACTGAAAATGACTAACAATATTGCTACGAACTATGGAAAAAACGTTGCAGTCCCTGTGTTGCCTCTCTGGGGGCATAATTCGAAGAGAATAATATAATATATGGGGCGTCTTCTAGGCATTTAATTAAAACATCAGTACACTTACTTTTGGAACTACCTCGTACATATATATAATATATATTATATATATATATTGTATTTTTATACATATAGTTGTATATACTTTATATATATAAATAAAATGATTATATATAGATATATATATAATATATATATATATATATATATATATATATATATATATATATATATATATATATATATATATAGGTGGCTGGTGCAAATAAATTCTTGGTTGATGTAAGGGACTAAGCCTTGAATGCGCTAGGCCGCTAGGGTCTTACATGAGGGAAAGTTGTTATCTGTGTTAATGTATAGTAGTGAGACTATGGTCTGGAATAAAAAGTATAGATCTAAAGTACAATATGTTCAGATGGCATCTTAGGGGCCGTGGGAGGTGTGAGGAAAAATGATCTAAAATGAGGAATAACGTATGAGAGAGTTGTTGGTGTGAAGAAAGGATAAATGAGAGAATAAATGAAAGTACGGTGAGATATTTTGGATATGTGGAAAGGATGGATGATAGTCGGTTGGTTAAGCGAATGTATAGTGGTGAGTGTGTTGTGAATCGATCGGCTGGGAGACCGAAGAAAAAGTGGATTGTGTCAGTAAAGGAATGCCTGGAGGAGAGAAATGTTAGTTTGACAGAGGCGAGAAGAAAGGTGCCTAATAGGAGTAAATGGCGGGGTTTTGTGAGGAGGTATGGTTGTGGCCCGCCTGGGCCAAGGGATGAACCCTGCATTGATTGAGATGCCAGAGTGAGGGTCCGTCGCGTCCGTTGGAAGCTAATTATGTAGGATTTGCTGACTCGGCGAGTTCTCAACTAAAAGAGTATAAGGGGGCGTAAGGCTGACGCTTTCTTTTCGACTTGCGTCATATTCTTCTACTACTTTTCTGTTTCCGGTGCATTGCACGCACCTTCTCTCCCCAGTCTTGGGGAGAGAAGGTGGGTGATGATGATGGTGATTATATAAATATATATATCGATTATATATATATATATATAATATATATATATATAATATATATAATATATATATATATATATATTATATAATATATAATATATAATATATATATATATATATATATAAATATATTATATATATACTATATATATAATTATATATATATATATATATTATATATATATATACTCTTAACATATAATATATTATATATACTATATATATATATATATCAATCCAAATAGAATAGAAAAATTAAGTTCTCTGTAATGTCTATTGTA
>JABUQX010083384.1:0-7500 GCA_015478945.1 Trachelipus rathkii | reverse complement strand
TATATATATATATATATATATATATATATATATATGCAATAAATGAGTTCGGTGGTGGAACCGAAGCTGGAGTTATATAATTTTAAAATAATTGAGCCTTAGCTGAAGTTTGAGTAGGCAAAAAATATATAGCAACTCCGCAACACTGGTCAAATGGTGAGTTTTCCCTTTGTTACTAGGAGAAGCGAGGAGCGAGGACCAGGGATTTCCTTCAACGGAAAATATGAGTAATGGAAAGAATTAAAACAAAATTGAACGAGTTGATTACATTCAAAAAGAGAGATTAAATTCTTTTTATCAAAATAAATTTTTAGGGAAAAGGGATTTCACCTCCTTATATTTACCTCCACTCCCACTCTTACACGTTCGGATATTCGATGACTTAGGAAATAAACTGATGCAAACAATTCACATTCATCGATACGAAACAGAAATAAATTTCCTTCCAATTTCATTTCAACAAGAAAAGACAAATTATTGGATGTTTTTTTTTTTATTATTATTATTATTATTTACCTAAAATTCTTTCACGTTCTCTAAAGTCTAAACTCTAAAGAAACAAAAATGTATTTCAATATTTTTTACTCTTTTTTTTCTCTCATTTTAATGTTTTTGAAATGATAAAATAACTTGCTACGTAAATAGTGTTACGATTCGTTTATTGGTTCAAGTGAAACTTGATCTAAAGTTTAACGAATGAGATAAGATCTTCTGCTTTCGAAAGAAAGTAAACTAAAAATTGGGAACAATTTTAAACAGACATCAGTTATTAAAACGGAATCAAAATCTTTTACTAAATAACTATCATAATAGTTAATTTTCTCAACAATCAATAATTTTATATATATATATATATATATATATATATAATATTAATATATATATAATAATATATATATATATTATATATATATATATATTATATACTATATATATATATATATATATATATATATATAATAATATAATATCATATATACATCACCCACATTCTCTCCCCAAGACGGGGTAAGGTGCGTAGCATGCACCGGAAACAGAAAAGTAGTAGAAGAATATGACGCAAGTTGAAAAGAAAGCCCAGCCATACCGCCCCCTTTATTCCTTTTAATGAGAACTCATCGCAGTCAGAAAATCCACCCTAGAACTTCATGGGCCGCGACGGACCCTAACGTATGGGCATCTCTCAATGCAGGTTCATCCCTTGGCCAGGTGGGCCAACCATACCCCCTTCACAAAACCCCGCCATTCTCGCCTCATCAGTTCCCTTTTCATCCAACATATGGCCTAAATATTTAAACTCAGACACTTGTTCCAGTTGCTCACCATCCAACATAATTTCACACCGAGGACTTCCTCACTCACAACCATAAACCTTACTCTTATCTACGTTACTCTTAAACCCTCCTTTTACACACCCTGCCAAATCCCTCTACCAATCCTCTCAAATTCTTTTCAGATTCGCTACACAGAACCAAATCATCTGCATATAATAGGTAGGGCCCTCCACTCCCTTCCATTTCCATCATTCTAACCGAGATTGTGGAGTCCCCAACCTCTAATTCTTTCAGAACCCCATCCATATAAAGAGAATAACCAGGAACATAACACCTCTCTGCCTCTCTCCGCTATTAATATACAATCACTTTCAGCTCCATTATTCTTACACAGGATTCACTATCGTCATACATACTTTTGATTTCCATTCAGAGCTACCACAAAACCGTATATCACTTACACCTGCCAAAGAGCTTCCCTATTGCAAATTCATAAAACCTAAATACAATTTATTTTTCTTCTCTCATTTTCTCAAATCATTTGTTTCAATGTAAAGATTTGATGCACACATCTCTACCACTTCTTACGCACCTTGATCTTCGACCAATAGTCCCTCAGGTGCACGCGACGCACTCTTTTCTAGCCAAAATCCAGCATATACCCTTCCCTACAACACATCAATTAAACTAATTTCCCTATAATTCCTACAGTTACCCTTATTTCCCCTTACCCTTATATAAGGGGGTACATTACTCTCACCTCCAACCCCTATGAACTATACCCTCCATATAACCCTTGGTTATACAACTCAAATCACCAATCACCATCTTGCCTCCGTTCTTGATCATTTCACCAGTAATTTCGTCTATACCTACAGATTTACCATTCTTCAACTTTCTCACTCTACCCATTAACTTCTCCTTATTAATGACCTGATCCATAAAATACCTATTCCTTCTTGCACCATCAAACCTACATACATTCACTATCACCTCTTCATTACTGCCGATGTTATGCAGATTTTCGAAGTGTTCCCTCCACACTCTCTCACATCCATTTCATCAGTTTCGAAAGCACTATCGTATTTATTATTCTTAGCAGATCCCCTTATTTTCATTCTTAACCTTTCGCGCTTCCTTCCAAAGGAGCATCCTATTCCCTTGTTAGTCCCCATTCATCCTTCTTCCAAGCTATTCATTTACCTCTTTTTTTTTCTCCTACCTATGCATATTTTAGTATTCCTTTTTTTCCTCCTTATTCAATTCCAAACATCTTTCTTTTGGGACCTCATCATTGGCTTTTAGTACCTTCAACCATGCTTCTTTTTTTAATTTTAACCACTTGCATCACCTCTTCATTCTCACCACTCACTTTCTTACTTTCTACTTTAGCACATCCACATACCTCTTTTCCACTGCTAACAACCGCTTCCTTCATTTGTTTCCAGATCTGTTCAGTTTCAACAGCTCAGTTTATGTATATATATATATATATATATATATATATATATATATATATATATATACTATATATATATATTATATATAGATCATATATATTTATATATAATATATATATATTATATATATATATATATATATAATATATATATATATATATATCCCCGCTGGGAACAAAAGCCAGAGGGCTACCAAATTCAATGAGAGTTTTTAGAATTCCTAAATCAGGTCCAAATTAAAGGTGGACATGTCCCAATACACTGCGTTTGAAAGTGTGCAAGTAAATGAAAGTTGTGAAAATACTAAAGGGAGTGTGTTGTAGATTTTACTAGTGGGGTACCTGTAAGACCGAGTAAAGTGGTTAAGTCGGAGTCTCAAACTTGGGTAGAGTAAGGATGAGAAATGAGATTTTAGAGCTGGAGGTAACAAAATGATAGGAATTGTAATTCCTAATGTTGCTTACAAGAGTAAGGAAGTAATTAACTATCAAGTCTTTCATAATGATTATGTTAGAACGTTAGTTGAACACTGTAGCAGAAGTTTGAACCCATATCTAAAAAAGTACATTGAAATGTTCGACGGAGTGCAAAAATGACTTGTAGTTTTGCAAATAAGAGTTGTGAGGTGGGATTAATGGAAATGAACAGGTTTTCAGTGAAACGGACGTTTCTTTTACGGAATATAATTCAGAGCTATTAAATTTTTTCATTTCTCTCCTCTACTGATGATACGATGTTTAAAGAACTAGAAAGAAAGAAAGAATTTTGTGGGATTTGAGAAAATGCTTCAACAAAAAAGCAAATAATACCTGTTTGGAACAAAAAAGTAAATAGTAAATGTTTAGATTAGTTTAATTCGGGATGTGATAGCTAGTACATGTTTGGATTAGTTTGACTTTTGACTCGGGATGCGATAGCTGGTACATGTTTGGATTAGTTTGACTCTGGATGTGATATCTAGTACATGTTTAGATTAGTTTGACTCGGGAAATGATAGCTGATAATAGTTCAGCTACAACTATTAAAATAGGTTGGGGTAGGTAGGCATAAAATTGATTTGAGTATATGTTTTTTTATTTTAATTCTTTTTATTTTCCTTTGAGCAGTGGTTGTTTGATAAATTAAAAATAAAAATAAAAAAATGAATTCTTGAAATTATTTGAAGTTGACTACTGTTGCTGGCTGTTGTGTAGAATAGTAGGGGTAGGATAGTAGTGGTTGTAAAAACAGCTTATTTAAAAAATATTAACATCCTTATTGATATAGTTATAATACTTACATGCAATGTACTGTAGATGTTCAGAGTTATTGTCAGAAAGAAAAGAAATTCTGGTTCCGGTCGGAATTTTGCAAATTTCCTGCCGGAACGGGAATAAAATCTAAAATTCCGGTACACCTCATATATATATATATATATATATACTACAGTAGTAATATATTATATATATAGTAAATATGTATAGATAATTATATATATATATATATATATATATATATTATATAATATATATATATATATATATATAATATTATATATATACTATATATATATGAGCCGACTGCGGTGGAGAACGGGACGCATTTAAGAGAGTGGAAAAAGAAAAGAGATTTAGAAGAAAGGAATAGGAGAAGAACCAAACAAACACAAGAGGTTGCAACGAGGGATTTGAAGTTTGAGTGCTGGTGAAGGAGATGGATTCCTGAGGTGACATTTCTGGTCAGACTAATGAAGAAACTTTTATAGAAAAGTAATACAAATTTTATAAAAATTTTAAACAAAATTAAAAAATTTAAAATCATTTTAATATAACGGAGGAGCACCAAAAATTTTATCTTGATTCTTTTCATATTACAAAAGTTTAATTTAAATTAATAAACGGACGCACTGAACATCATTTCGATTTATATTGATTATAAGAAGATAAGAAGAATGATCATTCGTTGGAGTCGGCTCGGTATAAGTCAAGAAGAAATGGATCAAGCACCAAAATGGCATCCGGTAGCTCAGCTGTTAGAAGCACTCGGCCAACTAAGCGAAAGACCCAGGTTCGTCACTGGTCGGATCCGTTCTGAGATAGTTGTTGTTAGTCTCATTCTTGGCTCCGTTCTTGTCAGACAAAATTGCACACCGACCGCGCCTCTAAGATTTAGAGAGTCCTTTGCACCCGCTGGATGGTTGGTGTATACTGTAAGAAAAACAACAATATTTATATATTTAATTGTAAATAATACAATGATATAATATTATAACTCTAACTAAAATTATATAATTATAATTGGAATATATTATAATATATACTCGTTAATATATATATAATATACATAATATATACTATATATATTATATATATATATTATATAAATATATATATATATATATATATATATATATAATATATATATATATATATTTATTTAATGAAATACAAATATAAATAGTTATAATACATAACAAGATTATACAAAACTCATATAATTTTTGTTATTAACTTGTGAAATCTAAAACGAATTTTGGCCTTTTCCACCGGTTGTAATATATATTATTATTATGCTTTAGTGACTTTGTGAATGGGATGTTTTCGACTCAATATGGTCAATATGGAAAGGACTATTTTGGCAGTTTTTCTTACGCCTTCAATTGGCTGTTGAGGGCATGGTGGTAACCCCCGTTCTGAACATTATACACTTTCCCAACAATGATACGATTCGCCTCTACTTTCATTACCATTATACTTGTCTATTTAGTGCGAATTGAACACCACCCGTGCAATCATGAGGATAATGCGTGACTACGCGACATGTAGATTATAAGAATAATTTAACATATAAATTCTTTAACTTGATTTATTATTATTTATGTAATCATTTAATGTAATTAATTTTAATTAATATTATACCTCTACTGTATATATATATTTATTATTATATATTAATTTAATTATATATATAATATATATATATTTATATATATATAATATTATATATATAGATTATATATATATCTATATATATTATATTTGATTATATAATTAATATTATATATATATATATATATATATTTTATTATATATAATTATTTTATATATTAGAGGATTGGTACCGGATAGTGAATTAGCTAGTATATACGGAATACCGGAATATCGTCGCTTCTGATTATATTATAAGCGTTCGGGGCTGGATATAAGTGACTTTAATATAAAAATAAAAATATAAATATTGTTTTATTATCTCTATTAAATAGCCATACGCTCTCTAGTATAGGTAGTACTACAAGTTATTTTTAATTTAGATTATATCTTTAATTCTAGAGGAATTTTTACTATATTCATAAAAAAATATAAATATATTAGGTGTTATAAATAATGATCCTTTAAATAGAATATTATTCTACTTTTTCAAATATATGCTATTTTATTATAACTTTTGTTATATAAATGAAATTATATGAACAGATTTTAATTATTTTTCTAGTGAGATTAACGTTGAAGTATTGTAGTCTTATTATAAACTTGCAATAAGTAATTTTTTGTTTACCTATAAACAGTATTACATTAGTGGTATAAATATCGTCTAGAAGCCTATAACTTGGCCCGATTCCCTACCCCTACACCTCTCTCCCAATATAAAATGGATGATATGGCGGTGAATGAGGCTCACCCAACCTAATTTGTATATTCTTAATATTTATGTAATGACCTATTATTATTGACAATATTTATAATGTTATTAAATAATTTAATAAATATAATAAAACTCATAGTATTAACTTATATTAAATTTATAAGTAAAATCTCAACATTAACAACATGAAAGAATGTAATAATATTGTGAGAAAACTATTCGAAATTTCATTCTGATGTGTCCAAACAACTTTGTCTCCATCGGAAATGCGGTAGAATGGCACGGCCACCAACTTTTTTATAGTTCTTATATCTAATTATATTCTAATCAATTATTGGAACATGATATCTAAACTTATTAACCTAATATTTTAGAATATAATAAATCACAATTACCTTAATTATTATTGTAGAAAAGTTTAATATAAAACTTTGATTTATATATAACGAGGAGGAATTTACATTACAAAGATGTGGCCCTCAAATTCTCCCACTAATGTTGGATGGTCCGGATTTCTACCCCGTTCAAGGTTAGACAGTATAGAATATGAGCTTATTATTTAATAACAGTTAATTAAAACTATGATTTCATGAATTACGAATTTCTATTTTTTATTGTTTGATGTATTATTATGATCACTCTCTTATAGACGCCTTGATTTCAGGGCAAATGAATTTCTCCCAGTCTGTATTTAGGTGAAAAGTATTTGTGGAGAGTAGTGACACTATACCTAAAGTGGCCCACATCAACCCCTGTCCCGGCTGCTTTATAATACCGGAAAAATATTAAAAGAAATTAGCTTTTAATTTCTTTATGTAAATATATATATATATATATACTATATATATAATTTTTAAAATAATATTATATATATAATATATAATTTATTTATTATTATAAGTATAATATTAAATTGTATTATTTGCATATCTAAGATAATAGTACTGTCATCAGTATTTATTCTAAGATGTATATTATTGTATATATATTATATTATATATATATATATAATATATACTATATATTATATATATGGCCAGTCTCCGGATTAGGTGCCCCCTATATCCTAGAAAAAATGAAAACCTATGTCTACATAAACTGGAATTACATTATCTTAATTTCTACCACGTACCAATTTGTAATGC
>JABUQX010083383.1:5000-28404 GCA_015478945.1 Trachelipus rathkii | reverse complement strand
GGAGAATAATTCAAATACTATTAAAAGGCAACTTTTTTAAAAGGCAAATACGTCTATTAAAAAAGGCATACTATATAAAAAGGCAAAATACCTATTAAAAAAGGCAAATACTATTAAAAAGGGAGTACCTTTATTAAAATTGCAAATACCTATTTAAAAAGGCAATTGGCCTATTAAAAAGGCAAAAATACCTTATTTAAAAAAGCAATAACTAAATTAAAAAAATTGCAATATCTATTAAAAAGCAAATACCTATTTTTAAAAAGGCAAATACTATTAAAAGGCATACTTTTTTAAAAAGCAAAACCGATTAAAACGAATCCTATTTAAATGCAAATACCTATTTAAAAGGCAATACCATTTAAAATTGCAAATACCTATTTAAAAAGGCAAATAATATTAAAAAGGCAAATACTATTAAAAAGGCAATACCTATTAAGAAGGCCAATACCTATTAAAATGGGTAAATACTTTTTAAAAGGCAATACCTATTAATATTGCAAATACCTATTCAAAAGGCAAATATTTTTAAAATGGCAAATCAGTTTTAAAGCTGCAAGATGCTATTAAATTGCAATACTATGAAAAAGCCAAATACTTATTAAATGCAAATCTATTAAACTTAAATACATTAAAAGGCAAATCTAATAAATTGAAATACTTTAAAAAGGCGAAAATACCTATTAAGAAGGCAAATACTTTAAAAAGGCAAATACGTATTAAAAAGCAAATACTTTTAAAATTGCAATACTATTAAAAGGCAAATAATTTATTAAAATGGCAATACTTTAAAAGGCAAATGTCTATTAAAAAGAAATACCTATTAAAAAGGCAATTACATATTAAAAAGGCAAATACCTATGAAAAAGGCAATACCTATTAAAAGGGCAAAGACCTATTAAAAAGGATACTATTAAAAGGCAAAAATTAAAAGGAAAAAAATTAAAAAGGCAAATACTATTAAAAAGGCAAATACTGATTTAAAAGGCAAATAATATTTTAAATAACTATTAAAAAGGCAAATCCTACTAAAATTGCCTAAAACCTTGGATATTTAAAAGTTATCAATACTTTTAACAGGCATACTATTAAAATTGCAAATCTAATTAAAAGAGCAAATACTTTATTAAAAGCAAATACTATTAATTGCAAACCTATCTGAGGTTTAATACTATTAAAAAGGCAAATACATATTAAATAGGCAAATAAAAATAAAAAGCAAATACTTTAAAAAGGCAAGATACCTATAAAAAGGCAAATACCTATTAAAAAGGCAAATACCTATTAAAAAGGCAAATACCTATTAAAAAGGCAAATACCTATTAAAAAGGCAAATACCTATTAAAAGGCAAATATATAAAAGTCAATACCTATTATTAATATTAGCAATAATCTATTAATAATTGCAATTACTACAATAAAGTAAATACCTATTAAAAAAGGCTAAAATACTCTATACTAATTCCAATATATTAAGAGCATACTCATTTAAGTAAGGAATGATAGCCCTGCTATTAAGACACAGGCACTTAGATTAAAAAGGCAAATGAATTTCAATTAGAACAGCAAATATAGCATATATTAAAATTGGCAATATATATATATTAAAGGAAATATACTATTAAAAAGGTTAGTACTAAGCCAGCTAAAAAATAAGGCAATCTATTTTAAAAAGGTCATAATATTTAATTTAAAGGACTTAAATATATATTTAAATAATAAGTGCAATGTATTAAAAAAGGCATATACCTATTAAAAAGGCATATACATATTAAAAAGGCTAATTACAAGTAATTGTTAATTGCAATAATTCCTTTATTCCAAAAGGTACAAATACTATTAAAAGGCTAATAATTATTAATAAAGATGTGTAATATCTTATATTAAAATTGCTAATTTACTATTAATGATAAAGGCAATTCCGTATTTTTATAATATAGCAATAAAAAGTAAATAACATTTAAGAAGCGCAATATTAGTGTATTTAGAGGTTCTTAATACTTATTATTTAATGGCAAAAACTCTATATAAAAGTGCGTTATGTATACAATTAATTGATTGATGCGATAATAGGTGATTAAAGACGACAGGGGATAGAATAATTAATTAAATTTAGCAAGAAGAATTCTATTAATAGAGATATCCTATTAAGGAAGGCGGTCAGTAATCTATGTAATACAGCGAACTACCTATTAAATATGCAAATAGCTTATTATGAAAAAATGTCGATAGTTTTTTTAGAAGTTGCATACATACTTATTGGATGCGCAAACCTATATAAATAGAATAGAGAGGTTGGTTGTGTGGGAGATATCATTGTGTGTGTGTGCTTTAAAAAGGCAATACCTCTTAAAAATGGAAAAATAAGTATTTAATAAAACAAATCCTATTAAAAAGTAAATACTATTAAAAAGGAATACCTTTAAAAATGAAGAATTATTAAAAGGCAAATCTATTAACAAAGGCAAATACCTATTAAAAAGGAATTACCTATTAAAATTTCAAATATCTTCTAAAAAGGCAATCTATTAAAAAGGCAAATACTATTAAAAAGGCAAATACGTATTAAAATTCCTTAAATATATTAAAAATGCAAATATCTATTAAAATGCAAATACTGTTTAAAGAAGGCAAATACTTATTTAAAAGGCACAACACTATAAAAAGGCAAAATACCTACTAAAATTGCTAATACCTATTCAAAAGACAAATACTATTAAAAGGCAAATAGACTATTAAATTGCAACTACTATTAAAAGGCAAATACTTATTACAAAGGTATACCTATTAAATTTGCAAACACCTATCAAAAGGGCAAATACCTATTAAAAAGGCAAATACTCATTAAAAAGGCAAACTATTAAAAGACAATACTATTAAAAAGCAATACTATTAAAAAGACAATACTATTAAAAGGAATACTATTTAAGTTAAAATATTTTAAAAATGAAAATCTATTAAAAGCAAATACCTATTAAAAGGCAAATACATAAAGGCAACTAATATTAAAATGCAAAATATTATTAAAATGAATATTAAAGTCAAATACTATTAAAAAGGCCAAATACCTATTAAGATGTAAATACCTATAAAAAGGCAAATACTATTATAAAGCGCAAAACCTATTAAAAAGGCACATACCTATTAAAAAAGCAAATACTAATTAAAAAAGCAATACCTATTAAAAATTGCAAATAACCTATTATAAAGGCAAATACCTATTAAAAAGGCAAATACTATTAAAAGGCAAATACTATAAAAGGAAATACTTTATTTATAAAGGCAATACTATTAAAAAGGCAAATACCTATTAAAAAGGCAAATACTATTAAAAAGGGCATACTACCTATTAAATACCTAATAAAATTGCAAATACTTTTAAAAGGCAAATACTGATTAAAAAGGCAATACTATTAAAAGGCAAATACTTTATTAAAATGCAAATCCTATTAAAAAGGCAAATACTAATTAAAAAGGCAAAATACTATTAAAAAAGGTAAATACTTTAAAAGGCTAAATACTATGAAAAGGCATACTATTAAAAAATGCAAACTATTAAAATTGCAAATTATTAAAAAGGCATCTTTTAAAAGGCAAATACCTTTAAAAAAGGCAATACCTATTAAATTTGCGAATACCTATGAAAAGGGAAATACCTATTAAAAGGCAAATACCTATTAAAAAGGCATACACTTTTAAGAAGGCAAATACCTATTAAATTGGCAATACCTATTAAAGGGCAAATACCTATTAAATAAAAAAAATTATTAAAAGGAAAATTTTATTAAAATGGAATTACGTATTAAAAGGCAAATACCTATTAAAATTGCAAATACATATGAAAGGCAATACAGTATTAAAAGGCAATATACTATTAATATGCAAACTATTAAAGAGGCAAATACCTATTAAAAAGGAATATATATTAAAAATGCAAATAACCTATTTAATATTAAATACTTTAAAAGGAAATAACCTATTGAAGAGGCGAATTCTATTAAAAGGAATCTATTAGAGGCATATTACATATTAAAAGGCAAATACTATTAAAAAGCAAATACTATTAAAATTGCAAATACTATTTTTTACACTTAAAAAAGGCAAATACTATTAAAAAGGCAAATACTATTAAAAAGGCAAATACTTAAAATGGCAAATCCTATTAAAAAGGCAAATACTATATAAATTGTTATACACAGACATACTTAATTTAAGAAGGCAATACCTATTTAAGGGACAATCTATTTAAGAAGGAATACCTAGGTTAAAGGCAAATAGTATTGCACGGCACCTACTATACAATTGCAATACATATTAAACGCAAATACATGTGTTGGTGGTGTGTAAAAGAGACAAATACACTATTAATGACAAATACCTATTCATTGCAAATATCTATTAAAAGGCAAATACATATTAAAAATAATATTTTGATTAAATTAGATAATATCATATTTTTATATTGTTTGTATACTATGTCCGATGATATTTGTAAATCCATATTAAAAAGGCAATCCTATCTAAAAAAGGAAAATAAGCTATTAAATTGCAAATACATATTCAAAAGGAAAATACCTATTTAAAAGGCAAATACCTATTAAATTGCAAATATCTGCAAATACGTATTAAAAGGCAAATACCTTTTAAAAAAGCAATAAGCTAGTAAAAAGGCATCTATTAAAAATTGAAATACCTATTAAAGAAAGAGAAATATTCTTAAATTTGCAATACTATTAAAAAGGCAAATACTCATTAAAAGGCAATAAATATTAAATAATGAAAATACTTATTAAAAGGCAAATACCTTAAGAAGGCAAACCCTATTAAAAAGGCAAATCCTATTAAATTGCAAATATCTAATAAATGGCAAATACATATTAAAAAGGCATATACCTATAAAAAATAGGATATTAAAATGAAATACTTATTAAAAGGCAAATCATATTAAAATTGTAAATTTAGCATTAAAAAGGGAAATAACTATTAAAAATGCAAATTTCCCTATTAAAATTGCAAATACTATTAAAAAGGCAAATACCTATTAAAAGGTAAATACCTATTAAAAGGGCAAAATACCTATTAAGAAATGGCTAAATACCTATTATAAAAGGCAAATACCCTATTAAAAAGCAAATACTATTAAAATTGCATACCTATTAAAAAGGGAAATATTTATTAAAATTGCAAATATCTATTAAAAGGCAAATACCAATTAAAGGCAATACATATTAAAAGACAATCCTATTAAAAAGGCATAATACTATTAAAAAGGCATACATATTAAATGGGAATTTCTGTTATTAAAAGGCAATTACCTATTAAAAAGGCAAACCTATTAAAAAGGCAATACCTATTAAATTGAAATATCTATTAAAATGGCAAATACATATTAAAAAGTCAAATACTATTAAAAAGGCAAATAACTATTAAAATTTCAAATACCTATTAAAAAGAAATACTATTGAAAAGGCAGAAAAACAACTATATTTACCTATTATAAATGCAAATACTTATTAAAATTGCAAATCTTATTGAGAGGTAAATACTATTCAAAAGGCATACTATTAAACACGGCAAATACTATTAAAATGGCAACCACCATCTCAAAAGGCAAATACATTAAAAACGGCATGACCCCTTCTAACCCAAAGCAAATCTTTAAAAAGGCCCAATACCCTATTAAAAAGCCATGCAAATTACTATTAAAGGCTAATACTTATTAAAATTGAAATACCTATTAAAAAGGAAATACTATTAAAAGGCAATATATTAAGGCAAATACTAATAAATGGCAATAAACTTTAAAAGGATTACTTACTATAAATTGCAAATACTATTCAAGGCATATTATATAGTTGGTGTTAAAAGGCAATACTATTAAAATTGCATACTATGTGCTGCACGCATGGGTGTGTGTGCTCTCTCTCTGGTAACACTCTCACACACAGTCGCACATACACGTGAATACCTTAGATACTAGTTCAAACTCTCTTACAAGAGAGACACTACTTATATATATATGTGACTATTAGGTGATAAGGCAAATATGCTCTATTAAATGGCAAATACCCTTCTAAAAAAGGGCAAATACCTATTAAAATTGGAAATAACCTATTAAAAGGAAATACCTATTAAAAGCGCAATACTATAAAGGCAAATACCGTATGTACTTACAAATACCATTAAACATCACTATTATAGACATTTCATCGGTCTTGCACACATCTATCACACGCGCGCACACTCACTAGTGAGATATTGCAACATATTATTTATATATATAATGGAGTGTTTATATAAAAATACCTATTAAAGGCTAAATACCTATTAAAAGCAAATACTATTAAAAGGCAAATACTGTAAGGAGGCAAATCATATTAAAGATCGCGATATGGTGGTGGTTAGGTTATGATCTTGATAGAAGAATATATATAATATAATTACTATCTAAACAAGGAAAATACATTATATAAAAAGAAGTACTATTCTGAAATTGCAGACACCTTATCAAAAGGGCAATAACTTTGAAAAAGGCAAATCTATATTAAGATAGCGAAGTAAATATATAGAGATGTATGTATAAGGCAATTTACTATTAAAAGACAAATACTATTAGAAAGCAATACTATTAAAAAGGAGGATTAAAAATAAACAATAAACACATATTAAAAAGGCAAATACTATTAAAACAAGGACATACCTATAAAACGGCAATTCAGACCACTACTCTGAATTGCCGCACACTCTCTCTCTCAGGTGAGTGAGATTGCTACTCTTCACCACACGCGCACTCTATTCAACTCTCAGGAGTGTGATATTCTTAGTGGGATATATATAGTGGCCAGATATATATATTGCAGAAGCATACACATATTAGAGAATGTGTGTGTGAATATATATATATAATGTGTGGAGTGTATTTATATACTATTCAGAAGGAAGGTAGTTATTTGGAATGCGAATTGTGTCCAGAAGTCCGTATTATTAAACGGCAAAATACTATTACAGATGAAATACAATGAAAATGGCAAATACCTGATAAAAAGGAAATTCTTTTTGAAGGAAGGCGAAGACATGTATCACGAGGCAATACTATTAAAAGGCAAATATTATTAATTGCAATTACCGATACTCGAGATACTGTGTGTGAGGTGAAGTGGTGACGCTATTCACACACGGAAAATACCTATGAAATAAATACCGTGTGTAGATATATATGTAATGATCTATGAAAAGGCAATACGTATTAAAAAGGAAATACCTATTATAAGCAAACACCTTTTTAATTGTTAATAGTTTATTGCTAATAATTAATTATTAATTGCTCAATTAGCTATTAAAATTGCAATACCTATTAATAGTTAATTGTTAATAGTGAAAGGGCAGTACGCTATTAAATGAAGGACCTATTAAAGGAAGCAAAATATAATAATTATCAACGCGCTAATAACCTATTAAAAGACAGGAGATGTCCTATTAAAAAGGCAATACGATCTTAGAAAGGCAAATGCTGGTATTAGATAATAAATATACAAGCGTTACAATATTAGGTATAATATTATAAAAATGATAATATTAAAAGGCAATACTATTGCAAATATCTATTTAAAAGGCAAATACTATTAAGATTTCAAAGAGAGAAGGATAGATACCTATTTAAAAAGGAAAATACCTATTAAGAAGGCAAATACCTATTAAAAAGAGAAATACCTATATTAAAAAGGAAAATACATATTAAAATTGCAAATACCGTTTAAAAAGGCAAATACCTTAAAAAGGCAAATTTCTTTAAAGAAGGCAAATACCTATTTAAAAAGCAAATACTTATTTCAAAAGGCAAATAATAATTAAAAGGCAAATACCTATTAAAAGGCAAATACTATTAAAAGGCATATACCCTATTAAAAGCAATACCACTGGGAAAATTGCAATACTTTTAAAAGCAAATACTATTAAAAAGACGCAATACTCATTAAAAAGGCTATACTTATTAAAATTGCAAATTACCTATGAAAAAGGCAATACCTTATTAAAAAGGCAATATACCATATTAAAAAGTAATACTATTAAAGCACTTTATGAAAAGGCAATACCATATAAAAATGCAAAAAAAGCCTATTAATTGCCATATTATAAAAAGGCCAATACTATTAAAAGCAAATACCTATAAAAGGCAAATAGCTATTAAAATTGCAAATACTATTAAAAAGGCAAATCCTATTAAAATAGGCAAATACCTATTAAAAAGGATACCTTTTAAGAAGGCAATAACTTATTAAAATGGAAATACTATTAAACGCGAAATACTATTAAAAATTTGCAAATACGTATTAAAAAGGCAATACTTTATAATGGCAAATACCTATTAAAAAGGCGACACACTACTCATAAAATTGTGCAAATACTATGAAAAAGGGCATACCTATTAGAAAGTGCAAATACCTATTAAAATTGAATATACCTATTCAAAAGGTCTATTAAAAAGGCAAATACTATTAAAAATGCAAATACTATTAAAAAAATACCTATTAAAAGGCAAATACGTATTGAAAAGGCAAATCCTTATTAAAAAGGCAAATACTATTAAAAAGGCAAATACTATTAAAAGGCAAATAACTATTAAAAAGCAAATACCTTTAAAATTGCAAATATATTAAAGGTAAAAATATTAAAAAGGCAAATACCTATTAAAACGGCAAATACCTATAAAATTGCAATCCTATTAAAAAAGGAAATACCTATAAAATTGCAATTACGTATTATAAGGAAAATTACTTATTTAAAGGCAAATACCATATTTAAAAGGCAATACTATTTAAGGAAGGCAAAATACTATTAAAAGGAAATACTATTAAAAAGGCAAATACTATGAATTGGACTACTTTTTAAAAACGCAATACTCTATTAAAGGCAAATACTATTTAAAAAGCAAATACCTATTAAATTGCAAATACCTATAAAAGGCAAATAACTATTAAAAGGCAAATACTATTAAAAAGGCAAATACTTATTAAAAAGGCAAATACTATTAAAAATGCAAATACCTATAAATATACCTTTTAAATTGCCAATATCTATTAAAAAGGCAATTATATTAAAAGGAAATACTATTAAAAAGGCAAATACCTAATTAAATTGCAAATACGTATTAAAAAGGCAAATACCTATTAAAGGCAAATTAAAAAAGGAAATACCTATTAAGAAGGCAAATAATTATATGAAAAAGGCAAATACATATTAAAAAGGAAAATGCTATTAAATTGCAATACTATTTCAGGCAAATACTATTTAAAAGTCATACCTATTAAAATTGCAAATAAAAATATAAAATCAAATACTATTAAAAGAAATATCTTTTAAAAAAGAAATCAATAGTAATAACAATGGCAATACACTTTAAAATTGCATACTATTAAAAGGCAATATTTATTAAATTGCAAATACCTATTTAAAAAGGCAATACTATTAAAAGGCAAATAAACATATTAAAATGAAAATCTTATTAAAAAGGATAACTTTAAGAAGGCAAACACTTTAAAAGAAATACCTATTAAATTGCAAATATCTAATTAATGGCAAATACCTATTAAAAAAGGCAGCAAATAACTATTAAAAAGGCAAATACCTATTAAAAATGAAATCTTATTAAAAAGGCAAATATATTAAAATTGTAAATTACTATGAAAAAGGCAAATATATTAAAAAGGCAAAATACCTATTAAAAATTGCAAATACCTATTAAAAGGCAAATACCTTAAAAGGTAATACTATTAAAAGGGCAAATACCTATTAAGAAGGCAATACCTATTAAAAAGGCAAATACCTATTAAAAAGGAAATACCTATTAATAAACAATAAAAGGGAAATACTATTAAAAAAAAGCAAATACCTATTAAAAGGCAAATACCATTTAAAAAGGCAATACCTATTAAAAAGACAAATACCTATTAAAAAAGGCAATACCTATTAAAAAGCAATACATTAAAAAGGCAAATACTATTAAAAAGGCAAATACTATTAAAAAGGCAAACACCTATTAAAAAGGCAAATACCTAATTAAAATTGAAATATCTATTTAAAATGGCAATACAATAAAAAGTCAATACTTATTAAAAGGCAATACTATTAAAATTTCAATACCTATTAAAAGGCAAAAACCTATTAAAAAGCAAAACCTATTAAAAAGGCAAATTACTATTAAAAAATGCAAATACTTCTTAAAATTGCAAATACCTATTAAAAAGGTATATACCTATTAAAAAAGGCAAATACTATTAAAAAGGCAAATACTATTAAAAATGCAACCTATCAAAAAGGCAAATAACTATTAAAAGGAAATACCTATTAAAAAAGCAAATACTATTAAAAGGCAAATACCTATAAAAGGCAAATACCTATTAAAGAGACCTATTAAAATTGCAAATTACTATTAAAAAGGCAAATCCTATTAAAAAGCAAATACGCTATTAAGAGCGCAATACCTATTAAATGGCAATACTTTTAAAAAGGCAAATACCTATTAAAATTGCAAATACGTATTCAAATTTCAAATTTATTTATTAAAATGGAAATACCTTTTAAAAGGCAAATACTATTAAAATTGCAAATACCTATGAAAAAGACAAATCTAATTAAAAAATGCATATATTAAAATTACAAATAACGCATTAAAAAGGCAATACGCTAATAAATTGCAAATACTATTTAACAAGGCAAATACATATTAAGAAGGCAATACCTATTAAAAAGGCAAATACCTATTAAAAAGCCAATTCCTTATTAAATTGAAATATTAACTATTCAAAAGGCAGTATTTATTAAATGGCAAATACTTTTAAAAAGGAATACTATTAAATTGCAAATACTATTAAAAAGGAAATACCTATTAAAAAGGGCAAATACTAATAAATAGGCAATCCTATTAAACTTACAATACTATTATAAGGATACCTATTAAAAAGCAAATACCTATTAAGCAAATAACTATTAAAAGGGCAAATACCTATTTAAGGTCAAATACTTTTACAAATTGCAAATATATTAAAAGGCAAATACTATTAAATTCCAAATACCTATTAAAAGGCAATCCTATTAAACAGGCAAATACCTTTTAAAAAGCAAATACTGTTAGAAGGCAATACATATTAAAAAGGCAAACCCTTTAAAGGCAAATACCTACTAATTGCTAAAACCTATTTAAGACAAATACCTTTTAAAAAGGAAAATACCTATTAAAAAGGCAAAACCTATTAAAAAGGCAAATACCTTATTAAAAGGCAATACCTATTAATATTACAAATATCAAAAGGAAAATAGATATTAAAAAAGCAAATACCTATTAAATAGGAAAATATAATTAAAAAGGCAAATACTTATTATAAAGGCAAATACCTTATTCAAAAGCACAAATACCTATTAGAAAGGAAATACCTATTAAAAGGCAATACTTAAAAAAATTAAAATACTATTAAATAATTCAATAACTATTAAAAAGGCAATACCTATAAAAAGGCAAATACTATTAAATTGAAATATCTATTAAAATGGCAAATACCTATAAATAAGTTCAAATACTATTAAAAAGGAATACTATTAAATTCCAAATACTATTAAAAGGCAAATACTATTAAAAAGGCAAATACCTATTAAGAGGCAAACTATTAAAAAGGCAATACCTTTAAAAACAAATACTATTAAAAATGCAAATACCTATTAAAAAGGCAAATATTATTAAAAGGCAAATACCTATTAAAAAGGAAATACATATTAAAAGGCAAATCTTATTTAAAGGCAAATACTTTAAAAAGGCAAATACGCTATTAAAAGGCGAATACCTATTAAAAAGGCAAATACTATTAAAAGGCAAATACATGAAATTTGCAAATACTTTAAAAAGGCAAATATATTAAAGGCAATACTATTAAAAAGGCAAATACTTATTAAAATTGCATTACCTATGAAAAAGGCAATACTATTAAAAGGAAATAACTTTTCAAATAACTTTTACTTAAAAAGGAATACTATGAAAAGGCATACCTATTAAAATGCAAAACCCTATTAAAGAAATACCTTTTAAAAAGGCAAATACGTATTAAAAAGGAAAATACTTTTAAAAAAAAAAAACTATTAAAATTGCAAATACCTATTAAAAGGCAATACTATTAAAAAGGCAATAACTTTAAAATTGGCAATACCTATTAAAAGCAAATACCTTCTATTAAAAAGGCAAATACTATTAACATGGCAACCCCTATTATAGGGCAATATTTTTAAAAGGCTAATCCTATTAAAAAAGCGAATACATATTAAAAAGGCAAATACGTTTTAAAAAGGCATATTAAAAAGCCAAATACCTATTAAAAAGGTAATACTATTAAAAAGGCAAATACTTTTAAAAACTGAAAAATACTTAAAAAATTGCAAATACTATTTAAAAAGGCAAATACCTATTAAAAAGGATAATACTTTTAAAATTTCAAATATTAATTAAAGAAAAGAATGGTTATAAAAAGTCAATACCTATTACAAAGGCAAATACGTATTAAATTCTAATACCTATTAAAAAGGCAAATCCTATTAAAAAGGCAAATACCCTGTTAAGAAGGCAAATACTATTAAAAAGGCAAAACCTATTAAAAAGGCAAATACCTAACAAAATTGCAAATACCTATTAAAAGCCAAATACCTATTAAAAGGCAATACCTATTAGAATGCAAATAGTATTAAAAAGGCAATCTTATTAAAAGGCATACTATTAAAAATTGCAAACACCTATCAAAGAGGCAAATACCTTTAAAAAGGCAAATACCTATTAAAGGCAAATACGTATTAAAAAGACAAATCTATGTAAAAAGGCATATAACCTATTAAAAAAGACAATACTATTATAAAAGGCAATACTATTTAAAAGGCAAATCCTTTTAAAAATGCAAATAAATTTTAATATTAACAAATACCTATGAAAAAGGCAAATATATTAAAAAGGCAAATACCTATTAAATTGCAAATATCTATTAAAATTGAAAGCTAACACAGGTGAAATACTATTAAAAGGCCTTCCAAAGAAAAAAATACTATTAGTAGCGCAGGCATATTAAAAGAGGGCAAATACTATTTCCAAACTCAGACCTATTAAGAGAAGGGCATGGACTTATTAAAAAGCAATTACTATTGAAAATTGCAAATACCTATTATAAAGGCAAATACCTATTAAAAAAGCAAATACTATTAATAAAGGCAAATACTATTAAAGGCAATATATTTAAAAGGGGCAATACCTATTAAAAGGCAAAATAACTATTAAAAAGGCAAATACTGATTTAAGGCTAATACCTATTTAAAAGGCAAATACCCATGAAATTGCAAATTTTTAAAAAGGCAAATATATTAAAAAGACATCTATTAAAAAGGCAAATACTTATTAAATTGCAATTACTTATGAAAATGACTCTAAATTTCAAATACTTACTTCTTTAAAAAAGTAAAACCAATTAAAAAGGAATATACCTATAAGGCAAATACTTATTAAAAATGCAAAAACCTATTAAAAATTGCAATATCTATTAAAAAGGCAAACCTATTAAAAGGCAAATACCTATTAAATAAGGCAATACCTATTAAAATTGCGAATACAATTTAAAAAGGAAATACTATTAAAAAGGCAAATCTATTAAAGGCAAATACCTTTTAAGAAGGCAAATACTTATTAAAATGGCAAATACCTAAAAATGCAAAATCCTATTAAAATTGCAAATACATATTAAAAAGGCAAATATTATAAAGGCAAATAACTATTAAAAAGGAAAATACCTATTAAAATTGCAATACTTTTAAAAAGGCAAATACTATTAAAAGGCAAATACCATATTAAATTGGCAAATACTATTAAAAGGCAAATACTATTAAAAAGGCAAATACTTATAAATAAAATTACTATTAATATTAAAATAATATTAAAAGGCAATACTATGAAAAGGCGAATCCTATTTACATGGCAAATACCTATTAAGAGGCAAATACCTATTAAAAGCAAATCTATTATAAAAGCAATACCTATTAAATTAGCAAATACCTATTAAAAGGTAATACCTATTAAAAAGGCAAATACATCTTAAAACGGCAAATACATATTAAAATTGCGCAAATATTTATTTAAAAGGCAAATGTAATAAATTGCAATATCGTATTAAAGGAGCAATACTTATTTTAAAAGGCAAAATACTTATTTAAAGGCAAATAACTTTTCACGGCAAATACCTATTAAAGAGGCAAATACCTATTAAGAAAGGCAAATACCTATGAAATTTGCAAATACCTTTTTAAAAAGGCAAATACTATTAAAAAGGCAATACCTATTAATAAAGGCAAATACTATTAAATTGCATTACCTATGAAATAAAAAGGCAAATACTATTTAAAAGGCAAATACTATTAAAAAGGCAAGACCTATTAAAAGGCAATACCTATTAATATTACATAAAATGCAAATACGTATTAAAATTGCAAATATCTATTAAAAGGCAAATTCAATATAAAAGGCGAACTACTATTAAAAAGGCAAATATATTTTAAAATCAATACATATTAAAAAGGCAAATACTATTAAAAGGTAAATAACTATTAAAAGGGAAAAATACTGATTAAGAAGGCAAATCACTATTACAAAGGCAAATACTATTAAAAGGAAATACTATTAAAATTGAAATACTATTCAAAGGCAAATACTTTTAAAAGGCAATTACTATTAAAATGGCATAATACCTATCAAAAAATCAATCCTATTAAAAAGGCAAATACCTTTTAAAAAGCAAATACCTATTAAAAAGGCAAATACTATTAAAATTGCAAATACCTATTAAGGCAAATATTTATTAAGGCAAATACTATTAAAAAGGCAAATATATTAAAAAGGCAAATACTATGAAAATGAAAATTACTATTAAAGCAAATACCTATTAAAAGGCAAACCTATTAAAAAGGCAATACTATTAAAATTGCAAATATATAATAAATGGCAAATACCTATTAAAAGGCAAATCCTATTAAAAAGGCAAACCTATTAAAATGAAATACTTTTAAAAAGGCAATAACCTATTAAAATTGTAAATACATATGAAAAGGCAAATACCTATTAAAAAGGCAAATACCTATTAAAATTGCAAAAACCTATTAAAAAGGCAAATACCTATTAAAAAGGCAAATACCTATTAAAAAGGCAAATACCTATTAAGAATGCAAATACCCTATTAAAAAGGCAAATACGTATTGAAAGGAAAATCCTATTAAAATGCAAATACTATTAAAGGGAATACTAGTTAAAAAAGCAAATAGCTTATTAAAAGTGCAAATATCCATTAAAAAGGCAAATACTATTAAAAAGACAAATACATATTAAAAAGGCATACATATTAAAAAGGCAAATACCTATTAAAAATGAAAATACTATATTAAAAAGGCAAATAGTATTAAAAGGCAACACCTATTACGGAAATACCATATTAAGATTCAAATATCTATTAAGAATGGCAAATCTATTAAAAAAGTACAAATCTGCTAGTTAAAGGGCTTATTGACTTGTAAAATTTAAGAATTACCTATTTAAAGAGGCAATACTCGTATTGTGAAAAGGCAAAAAACGAGCTATTTTAAAAGGCATATATTAAATGTCAAATTCTTGATTAAAATTGCAATAGCTTATTAACAAAGGTAAATACCTTTAAAAAGGCAAATCCTATTTAAAAAGGCAAATACACTAAATTAAAATTGCACCACTATAAAGGGGCGCAATACCTATGTTAAAAAGTAAGTAACTATTTAACAGTCAAATACTTATAAAAGAAGGCAGAATACCGTTATTAAAGGCAAATACCGATATTAAAATGGTCAAATACCTAATTAATAATTGCGAAATACTATTAAGGTAAGGCAAATCTATTAAAAAGGGCAAATACCTATAAAAAGAGCAAATCCTATTATAGGCGAAAGGCGAAATTACCGGTATGGTAAATGGCAAATACCTAGTTAAGTATGGACACATACCCTATTAAATTTGCAAATACCCCTATTTAAAGGCAAATATTATATTAAATTGGCAAATACGCACTTAAAAAGGCAATTACCTATTAAATTGCAATACCTATGAAAAAGGGCAAATACGTATTAAAGAAGGTATACCTATTAAAATGCAATACTGTATTAACCTTTAAGTCGCGAATTAACTGAAAAAAAATATTAAAATTTTTTTTTTTTTTAGAAATAAAGTAATAGGACCCTAAAAACACATATTGATTGTTGTTTTAAAAAAAAATAATTTTTAGTGCAAAAAAACAATATGTTGAGACACACGCGTACCATCGGGCCTTAACTGCTATTTTTGATATTTGGCACTGTATCAATTATTTTCATTTTCTATAAAATATTATAAATTAGTGAATAAAACATGCAAATAAGGTATAAATAAATACAGTTTGCCAATTTTGAATTTTTTTTTATAAAAGTGATAAAAATATATCTAAAAATTAATGTAACTAAAAATGGTAATATTGGATTTGAATATTATATATTATTAATATATAATATATATATATATATAATATATATTATATATACTATATTATATATATTATATTATATATATATATATATATAGTATATATTATATATATTTATAATTATATCTATATTTATATATATATAGTATAAAATTTACACTACCTACATTTATAAACTAAAAATAATAAATATATAATCTATATAATATATATAATATTTTATATAATATATTAAGTATATATATATATATATATATATATAGTATATATTATATATATACTTGGTAATATATATATATAATATATATATATATATATATATATATGAGTGATCAGTAGGGTTAGGAGACTTGATACAATGGCTTGTGGAATTGAACGAAACACGAACTGCCGTTTCCACGATTCAACAAGCACAGATGGACTTTGCATTTATCGCACATCGCTTTTGTTCTTTGTTTGATGCAAAGCTTGCACCGTTGCCTCTTCTCGGTAAAGAATGGCCAGTGAGAGAGATTGTCAAACCTGACCGACAATGCAGGAGTATATTCGCGGTTAGGTATTGGGTTACGAATTGCTCCAGCTCTGGCTCCCCCTCTGGCCCCCCCTCTGGTAGAACTCGGTCTTCCTCTTGGGGTACCAGTGTGGATAGAGTTCAATAAACCTTCTGCCACGTCGGTTTTGAAATTGACTAGTGGCATAAAGGTTTTTTTCTCATTTTTGCTCACATGCACCCTCCGGTACAACAGCCAGGCATTGACAATCGAAAGGTCCAGCAAATAATAGAAGATCCGAGTTTACCATTTTCTGGATTTGAAGTCGATCCTGTATAGCTCAATGAGCATATCTGCAAGATCGACTCCACCCATATATTTATTGTATTCGTGTACAGAGAATGGTCTCTCGATCTCCACATATTTCTGAACCTTTGACTCCCACCGGCGACATATATCGTGGGGTTCAACTCCAGCATAGTTGGATAACAAGTGTACAGACTTATTGTCATACCAACGTATGGCAATACAGTCTGTATTCTTGTCTACCTAATTATCAGATCTTCCCCTTCCCTCTTTCTTCAATAGTTTTTCATCCATAAAAGGGACCCCCCTGAGGCGATTTAGGCGCACAGTTGAGACAAAGAGGATCCCCTTCTCCTGCAAAACCTCTGCCAAAGCCAAGGAAGAAAACCAATTATCAAAAAAAACTTTATAGTTTTTCTTAGGGGGAATATTTTCAACCAACTTCAAAACGTAAGAAGAAGAGACCCCAACTCCCCATTTGTCGGTAACAGTCCCTTTTCCTTCATAAAAAATGAAATCATAGACGATCCCACTAGCTCCGGCTCGGGTAATAACTTTGTATCCCCATTTATGGGGTTTATTGGGTTGGTACTGTTTGAGACTGTGATGGGCTTTCGTGGCTATCATTTGTTCATCCACAGAGTGGTACTCTTCTAAAGGAATCTTCCCACAATTAGCCCTCACCTTCTCAAAAATATACCGAATTTTTTGAAGTCGGTCGTATTGGGGATCTTCCTTGGGCTTTTCGAGGGTTTTGTCATTGAAATGGATGTTTTTTTTAATTTCAAAGAACCTGTTCCTACTCATGAATTTAGTTATATGATCCAATCCGGAGGTTTTATGCCAAACGAAACGGAAAGAGGGGGGCTTTAGAATTGCCAGCTTCATAAGAATTCCAACGTATACTTTTATATCATGCTCTTGAATCTTTACCTTCTTACCATTTGATTGTAAAGCATACAGATTGGACTGTTCGGCAATGTAAGAAAAGAGAGAGGGATCGAAGAAAAGGTAGAAAAAATCAATAGGAAGGAAATTGTGCCAAGAATCATCAACACTGTATTGTTCATGATCCTTCCAAGATTGATCGACAGGGGGAATGAACTGGGATTTCCTCCACATTGGATTGGAAGAGGTTGCCCTTCTTTTCGCCGAAGTCGTAGCAGGAACAGGAAGAGAAAGGGATTCTTCGTCATCAATGTCTTGCCCGGTTTGGATTTCAATGACATTACGAAGTTCTAAATCGTGCAGAATTTTTGACGCCTCATTGTCAGAGATTGGTGGTGAAACTGAACGCGGACGTGGCTGCTCTATTTCATCCTCTTCATCGGAGAGATTAAGCTCATCATCAGAATTCTCCCCAGGGAAAATTGCAATGCGAATAGCTTCATCGGTGCAAAGTCTCATCCTATGCATGGATTTCCTCAATTTTGGCACTTCATCCTGATAAGAAAGGGGCTTATGAACTAAAGATGAAGCGGAGGTGGAAGGAGTGGACACCTGATTTCCTGATGAAGCGGAGGTAGAAGGAGTGGACAGCTGATTTCCTAATGAAGCGGAGGATATATATAATATTTATATATAGGAACATTTATAAGAGGTTACTCCATTAATATTAGTTAGGTTAAGTTTATGTTATTTGTTCGTTAGGTTTAGATTAGGTAGGTTAAACCTATTGTAATGTATTTACCCTAAAAAATAATAATAAATTACGTAAACATTTTTATTTTTTTTTCGTTTCTTGGAGTCAAACCTCTTATAATAATATATATATATATATAATATATATATATATAATTAGTAAATATATATATATATATTATATATATATACTATATATATATATATATATAATATATATATATATATAAATATAATTATAGATATAATATAATATAGTATATATATATAATATATTATATATATATTATTAATAATATTAATTATTTAATATAATTTTATATTATATATATATATTATATATATATAAATATATATATATATAAATAATATATATAATATATATATATATATATATATATAATAATATTATATATATATATATATATATATATATATATATATATATATATATATATATAATATATATATATATATATATATATAAAAAAAAACTATATATATATATATAAATATAATATATATATTATATATAATATATATTATATATATATATATATATATATAATATAATATATATATATATATATATATGATAATTATTATATATATATAATTATCATATTGTTGATATATGTTACAAGAAAAATGCAATACCCTGCAAATCAAATTTGTATTTTGTAAATACCCCCCTGATGTATTTTCACCAAATGCTAGGATCACGATCCGGACCCTAGCAGATGAGCATTCAAGTGTTTGACCTCTACGCCACTACAAGACAAAAAAAGAATCCGAGAATTTACTTCTACTGTCCAAGCAGAGCATTACTAAGTACTCTTCCCGTTCGCACTCGGGCGTAGGGCCAAACAGGGTACCGCGCATGGTGAATAATAATACCAGAGACCGGGGGTCATTGTTTTATGTACAGAGAAATGCAATACCCCCATGCAACAAATTTTGTATTTTGAAATACCCCCTTGAAGCATTTCACCATGCTGCGGATACGATTCTGGACCTAGCAGAATGAGCGTGCAAGTGTTTGATCACCATTACGCCACGACGAGACAAAAGAAGAATCCGAGGAATACTTCTACTTCCAAAGCAGAGGCCATTACTACGTACTCTCTTTGTCGTTATATTATTGCTCAATCTGCAGGGTACCAATCGATCCCAGCATGGCTGAAAATACAATCAGGGTTACTATAAAAAGATTAAATATATATAGAGGTATATATATATATATTATATATATATATATATATATATATATATATATATATATATATATAATATATAATATATATATATATTATATATTATATAATTATATTATATACTATATATACTTATATTATATATATATATAATATATAATATTATATATATTCTCACAGCGCCTAATTTTTGGCCTGAATTTGTTGCGTCTCCCCGACTGATCCTGGTGTCAGATTCTCTTCTAGGCGTAATTTCTTAATTTTGGACTTCCTTACATCACAAGGTTTTTCGGCAATGTACCTATTCATTAGTTTGAGGTCCCTTTCTGATGTAAATTCATTGTAGTTCGGTGTTTTTAATCTTCCCTTGAATGCATCTGGTTAAAGAAATTTAAAAATTCAATACTTTAAAATTTATATGATTTGAGTTAAATATTTTTACTAATATATATATATATATATATATATATATATATATATATATATATATATATATATATATATATATATATATATATATATATATATATATATATATATATATATATATATATATATATATATATATATATATATATATATATATATATATATATATATGGTGATAATTGGTTTAAAACTACAACTCATATCTCGAAAACTACAATAGATACAGGGAAAAGGAATACATGTTGGAACTTGGTAAAATATTAGTGAAGATATAAATATATATATATATATATATATATATATATATATATATATATATATATATATATATATATATATATATATATATATATATATATATATATATATATATATATATATATATATATATATATATATATATCTCTAAAAAACTACAATAGCTACAGCGAAAAGGAATACATTTTTGGAATCCTGGTAAAATTTTACATAGGAAAATGTAAAAAAATAAAAAAAAAAAATTATTGTTAATAATTATAGTAATATGAGTAGAAAGCCTATTTAGAGACCTTTTATACGGTACTCGTTAAAATAAATAGACTTTCTAGTATAGTTAATTTTTTTTTTAACTAAAGAATACCCCCAAGGGTATACCGCACCGATGGCAGGAGTCGGGGTCTCTCGGCCTTCCGGGGAACTACGGGGTCCCCCCCCCCCTCCGGGGAGGGTCTCCGGAACCCCGCTCTTTGGTATTTGGGTGTCGCGGGGGTTCCTCCGCCCCTCCCCTACGGGGTATGGAAAACGTCCCCCCTGTGTTCCCCGTCGGCTCGAGCCCCCTACATTGCCGTGTAATACCTTACAAATAATATATATATACTATGTCCCTGCTCCTAAAAAAAAAAAAAATAGCCAATATTTATTTTATTTATTTATTTTTTTTTTTCATTTTCCTAACTAAAATTTTACAAGGATTCCAAAAATGTATTCCTTTTCCCTGTAGCTATTGTAGTTTTTTTAGATATGATTTTTTTTTTTTTTTACAATGTATTCCTTTTCCTGTATCTATTGTTTTTGAGATATGAGTTGTAGTTTTAAACCAAAAGTTGTAGTTTTAAACCAATTATAACTTTTATATATATATATATAATATATATATATATATATATATATATATATATATATATATATATATATATATATATATATATATATATATATATATATATATATTTCATTAACAGCAAAATATCATTTTTCCAATCAGATATCGATTTATTATTGATTTGTATTTATTTATTTTATATCTAAACTACAAATTTAGTTTTTTCAGTTTTATATGTTTAATATATATATATATATATATATATATATATATATATATATATAGCATAGCAGTATATATATATATATATATATATATATATATATATATATATATATATATATATATATATATATATGTCTAGTTCCGAAAGCATCATGTATGTAACTAAAAATTATAACAGCTACAGGAAAATAAATAACATTTTTTGATTTCAAAGCAATTTCATCAGATTTGAAACTTTAAAAAATTTTTATTTTATTCCAATATTTATTAATAACACCTTAAATTATTAGTAAAATCTTACACCTGGCACTCATCAACCTTGCAGCGTTACGCTCTCATCAACCTTCCATTTCTGCAGTAATGCGAGAGCAAGAGTTGCCAAATAATTTTTTATTTTGCTCTGGAGAAAATGTTAATTTTTCTTTTATTTCCTTTTAGGGGTTTGAGACGAAGTCACCCCTGTCGTCCCCTGGTAGGCCGAGAAACCCCATCGTCCATCTTTGTCGTTTAACGTTCACTGTAGCGATGGAGCTCCTTCGTTCTTCTCAAAAAATGATCATTATCATACAGATTTTCCAACATTTTTAACAATTTTAAATTTTTCAAAAGCGTTATTTTTTTTTTAATTTCATGGATAAAAATGTCTCCTGATTAATAAAATTTTATTTATTTTCCTGTAGCTGTTATATTTTTTTTGTTATATGTATGTTGCTTTCGGGAGGCTGACATATATATATATATATATATATATATATATATATATATATATATAAATATTGCGTTAGATATATAGTTTATATATTTAGGGTGGTCCATATGTTTGTCTGGTTATATATATATATATATATATATATATATATATGTTATAATAGATGGAAATATATAAATATCTATATAAAAAGTTATTATAACAGTTAAATGTCAATATATATATATATATATATATATATATATATATATATATATATATATATATATATATATATATATATATATATATATATTTATATATATATAAAAAAATAAAAAAATGAAAATAACAATCCATAACTCACAAGCTATGTTGTCTACAGGGAAAAGGAATACATTGTTGAAATCCTGGTAAAATTTTAGATAGGAAATGTAAAAAAAATCAGACCTCAAAACTAATAGCTACAGTGAAAAGGAATACATTTTTGGAATCCTTGTAAAATTTAAGTTAGAAATGTAAAAATAAAAATAAATAAAATAAATATTGGCTATTTTTTTAGGAGCAGGGGAATAGTAGGCATATGTGAGTGAGATATATATATATATATATATATATATATATATATATATATATATATATATAGAGAAAGAGAAGTATATATATATATATATATATATATAATTTGTAAAAGGTATTACACATCAATGTAGCCTGAGCCGACGGGGGAACACAGGGGGACGAGCCCATACCCTGTAGGGGAGGGGCGAGGGAACCCC